>JBAWJQ010006483.1:0-49938 GCA_037783105.1 Bactrocera zonata
TATGTACATATTTATCGACTTACCCTTGTGTAAACATAATAAATTTTGCAAAAGCAGATGAAAATAACCGTTGGTTACTATTTGGCATTCAATTGCTGGTGGCCGTTGCAGTTGTTGTTGTTGCAATTGTTGTGGTTCTTGCGGTTTTCAGACATTGCGGTTTTTCGCCCTTGACTTCTGCTCCGCTTATTGATTCTGCGTTGTGTGTAGTTTCTGTTTGACAGTCGTCGAAAACAGATTTTATATATTTTTCCGTTTCTTTTAAAGCGGCTGCTATGTATGGAGACGGTGCGTATGAGTAATATGTACAGTCATAAATCACATTGTTTGCTTTCTTAGCTTCACTGAGCTTGCTTGGCGGTGTATTACAAATTCATATTCATATATATATAAGTATACATATATATCTGAACTTAGATTTGTTATTAGGCGGGGTTAAGTTCATTCACAGCATATTTTGGTTTCATTGAATTTGTGCTGAAAGAAAAAAGAGAAAAATAGAAAAAATTTGTTAAATTTTACGGATTTTTAATACTCATAATTACGATACTTTCATAACATCAAGATCAGATAAATCTGTTATTTTGAACAGTTATATAGATGCCTTTTCTATACAGTGCGTGCCATATTTTTTGTTCGCATGTGAATTTTGAATAACAAACTGATCGATTCATACATTTGGCTAACACTCTGTTTTATTCTACCACCTTCCTATACTTAATTAATAATCTGTATGAAAATATATATAATAAAAAACAATAATATCTAATATACTAAGAAGTCGTACATGCTAGAGCTAAAGGTTGTGAAGCCCTCCATGTGTCGTGAGGACATATATTCCTTCCTGCCATAAGTTCTGTTACAAGTTCAGACTTTTGACTTTTACAAGGTGCATTCCAAAGTAAACAGGACTGCTGTTTCAATACAGCTTTTTGCAAGGTACAAAAGCGTGTCGAACGAGTGTTTTAGCTCGTTGGCCGGTATGGCCGCCAGTATGCCGGAGCAAGCCTTTTGAATGGCCTCTACGACTGCATAACGCTTTCGTTTCATGGGCAATTGCATTTTGCCGAAAAGGAAGAAGTCGCAGGGTGCCATATCAGGTGAATACGTGGAGTGGTTAATGGTTAAAATGTGATTTTTGGTGAAATAATCGTGCTTCGATTGTTGTATTCTGAGCAATTTTTGGTCGTCAGTCAATTTGTGCCGAACACCACACACCTTTCGTAAGCCCAAATTTTCGGTCAAAATGCGATAATTCGATGTTTTGGAGATGCTCAATTCCATTGTAATGAATTTCAATGAAGATTTCAGCTGATTTTTGGTGAATTCACGCAAAGTTTCAATGGAAATTCCGGTGATGACGGATATAATGATAAAAAAATCTGGCTTGTCCTTCGTTATTTTCTCAATTTGGCTCTCCAAGACTTTTTCCTACTGAAACTTGAATTCTACTGACACTTAATAAGAAATTAAGTGAGTGTCATGAGTAGATTGTGGTCACATAAAGAATTTTTTTGGAGAAAAGCAAGAAATTTATGTACTTACATACACATAAAAAGAGCTTCTTTAAAGTTCTCTTAAATATCCTTCGGTAAATGGGATTTAATCAAAGCAAAAACTGCTTTCCTCATAAAAAATTTTCAAATGTTGCTAAAAAAAAATACCCAACATAAAGATAAGTAAACAATGCATTAAATTGAATAAAATATACGAAGACCCAGGAATTTTTCCACAAATTATGAAACCTAAAAAAGTAGAAAGAAATACGCATAAAAAGCATCAGCCAAACGCCAAAACCATAAATTGAATGCTAAAATGCAAAAAATATGAAAATCAATAAAGAAAATATGAAAAATATGGATAAAAAGCAATAATATTACTTGTGCAAATTTGCACAGCCGCAAAGAATAACAATGATGGGCTCGAAGTGGATTAAAAATGGAAGCTAAAGCAAACAAGGGAACAGCAAAATAAATATCAAGCCTGATGGAGAAAAAAGGAAATAGAAAGCAAAGCCTGAGGTACCTATATTAATGGCGGTGCGCCTAAAATAGATGTATGGTGAAATTGTATAAGGGAAGTGCCAGAGAAAAAAAAGCATATATGAATGTATATATATACTACATACTATATACCCTGCCAACACTACTTGTCGCACGATTATAACAGTTTGTCCTTGCCTCAAAAAATATTTGCAAATGACAAGACCTGCAATTATGTTGATTATAAAAAGACTGCAGGGACGTTGTTGTGGACATGAGACCTTGAGTATACAGAATATTTATGTGCCAGAGAGACAGCAGCCAATTTGGCTCCAAAGGAATTTATGAACTAAACACCGGCGCCAATGAAGCATTTCTTCTTGTTTCCTCGACTGTTTACTTAAAGCCAATAAAAGCTGCCAAAATAATATATTTGTATATAATTTACTAAAGGTGGCCATATACATATATATATATATGTGTGTGTGCAAGTGTGTGTCAGATCCTGTGCAAATACCGTTTAAGGCGGAAGGGCTTATAACAAACACGAGGTAATGAAAGAAAAATTTTTTCGCCGTTAAAGCAACAATGAATAATACAATATCTGCAGGGTGGATCGCTCAATTAGGCTGAGCAAAATATAAAGGCAATAGCACAAAATGAACCAATGTGTTGGAAGAAAAAATTCATGGCACAGACATACATACATAGTATATCCTTATATAAATGACTGCAGTAGATTTTTGGCATATAATATATCTTCTTCCTGTAGTTTCAGGCGACACTAAGGCTTGGCAAACGCCAATTTGGGCTCGTTGTTAAATTCATTTCGTTGAACCTAAACAAATATTTGATATTTGTATTTTTCCATTTACTATGCTTGCATGTCTGTGTGTATGAGTGCTGTTAGGTGTTGTTTGACCCGCCTTAAGGTCTGCACAGGGCTAATGAGCGAAAATATTTGCACAGCATGGCCTGTTCACACATATGAGCAGTGGCTTAATAAGGGTCTCATGGCCTATAAATATAGATGTACATGTATGTATGAATGTATACAGCTTTGGTTTATCATACTCACAAGCATAAGTTCACATATACAAAGTTGTATTTGTCTGAATGGAGCTTAAGCTGCTATCAAGCCACTTGTGTTAATAGACAACAATAGCACATTTTGGCAACTAAAATACAAATAATGAAACGTGATAGTTAAAAATGTGATTGAAATTAGGTAACAGATCCTTTCTGAGCCAATTAAGATCTCAAGAAAAAAAATTTTAACATAATACTAAAAATTAAAAATATATTTAACGAAGGGGCTATACCAACTTGCAAGTAAGAAGACACGTTTTTGAAGAGGATTTTTTTTAATTAATAAAAACATGGAAGCCCATAGTCCCATCCATCTTTTTCTGGGTTTTCAAAAAAATGTTAGATGATAAAGAGATTTTCTTCACTGATTCTGAAAACAGAGAACTAGAGAATTATTCTAAGTCACAACGACTCGAGATCGAGTTTAGTGCCGCTTGACTGTCGCTGAGTATAACTTGATTAACATAATGCTTCTAGAGCAGACCAAATTAGTCATCCCTATATCTCTGCCTCCAAAGGTTAGATTAATGAGACCAGGCAGGGACCTGCGTCTCACGGCGATGGTCGTCTTCGAGGGGTTGATGTTCAGTCCAACCCTCTGCATCATCCTTTAGCTAGACCTAGTCCACTTTGTCAATATCGCAAAGAGTGTTCTCTAATTTTCCTCTAACTATGACAGCAATGTTGTCCATATATCCTTGACAGCAGATTCCATTGTTAGTTAGCAACACAAGCAATTCGTCCATAACAAGGCTCCATAACAGAGAGGATAGCACTCCACCTTGTGGGCA
Source organism: Bactrocera zonata (assembly GCA_037783105.1). Classification (NCBI taxonomy): domain Eukaryota; kingdom Metazoa; phylum Arthropoda; class Insecta; order Diptera; family Tephritidae; genus Bactrocera; species Bactrocera zonata. Next base: position 3,863 of record JBAWJQ010006483.1, read on the forward strand.
GCCTTTTGTAGTGCCGAGTCGAATTCTGGTATCCCCTAATGTGATTTCAGCTATTATGGTACGCCGTACGGCCTCAATTCATCTGCGCTCCGGTGCCGCCACATTCTTTTTCTCCAATGCTCTTGCTCCGCTTTTGTGAAACGTGTTGTCAAAAGCACCTTCAAAGTCTATGAAGGTGCATAACATTACTTTCCCTCTTTCCAGCCAACTTTGTATCTCCGATATTAGCTGATACTGAGAAATATTGTTTGGCCTGCCTGCTCAGTGCGCATGCAGGGGCGATTGAATTATTCAGTTCAGTTTTTAAACGGAAAATGCTGTTAGTAAGAAATATAAACGCTTCTTATAATCCAATTAGACTTTTAATGTTACGCCACTTTCGTTGTAACTTTTAGGCAAATTAGGCTTCCTACAAATCCTTCTCTGAGCCACTGATGAAGTTTATTAAAGGCGTTTAAGTCAGATAAGCAGCCGAAAATAAGCTATTAAGTAACAAAGGGAGACACATGACTTAAACACACCAAAGTGAAAAAAATATTGATGACATTTCATTCGCCAAACTGTTCATAAATTAAATTTAAGGAAGCATGCGAACCTTCAAGCCTTAAACACTATCATTTTACATATAAACTATTTATATGCGCACTTACACAGCTTCTCCATCCACTTGCATGTCAAGCACAATCACTCTTCATCACAATTGGCTTCTTTATCGTTTCCAGCTATTATGCATTTTATCATCTTGGCTCCGCAGCATAGATTTATAAGCTTTATAGTGCAGCCTTTATGCAAACAGCTACTGACAATTTCCTCGACAACAATTCCAAGTATTCACTCAGCAGCTGCTGCTGCCAACAATTTCTCACATTTTTCCCCCACCACACCACTACAACCCTTGGCTCATTACAATAACAACATGCTTTGGTCGCTACTTTCCATTTCCTTAATGTCGTTTGCATTGTTTTCCTTTCCACAAAAGCGTGCTGTAACTATGCGGCTGATTTTCTTGTAGTTATTGTTGCTGTTGTTGCCTGCATTCTTAATGTCGCCAACAATAAGCAGAAGAAGTCAGCAGGCAGGCAAGCAGTGAGTTAAAATAGGCAAGAAGAAGTAAGATAAGATAGAATATCTAAAGCAGTGAAGTGCTCAGGGCTAGCCGATTCGCAACGTCAATGCCTTAACAACGTGCTTAAGTCGGTGGAATAGCATCATTCAATATATATATGTATGTTAGATATATGTGTGCGTGTGGGTGGCTGTATAAGTATCACCTTCAACTGAGGATAGAGGCGAATGGGAGCCATTTTGTGTGTGTCTCCCAGCTCCTCGCTGCCATTGACAGCGTATAAAAATATGCGCTATTTTATTTTGTTATCGCGTTGCTTTTGTTTTTGCTTTTTCGCCTTAAAGGCGCGCCATGGCAGCCAGTTAGTGTGACATTCTATCGACGCCATCACTTAGTAACCGAACTCCAAGCTTACTTATCGCGCCAGTTACTAACGCGCTGGCATTCCTCTCTACTTCATCTAATGGATGTATGTGTATTAGGGTGTTCATTATATCTCAAGCTGGGGTAAACACCCCCTGAAGTTTCAGTTTTTGTCTTACAAAGAAGGACCCAACGTGAAAATTCTAAAGGTGTATAAATCGAATAACTTGTTCCTCGTATTTTATGTGGAATTTTTTGGGAATTTGTAATAATTTTTTTTTTTTTTTTTTCAAACTCACAATCAACCTTTGACTTTAAAGAAATGATATTTGAATAAAATTTTTCCGCTCTACAAAAAAGGTCTAAACTGTTTTTTCATAAAATTATTCACAGGTTCATGTAATCCCTCAAATATCCTGTACTCATATAGAACACCATGTCGTATGAGCAACACAGAATGTATAGGCACTTGTATGAATGTCCAGGTCATTTGATGTATAAATTTAACTGCTTATAACTTTTAAAAATTAAAATGAAAATCAATTTGGAACATAACGAACACCTTAATATATATATAACGGGTGATTTTTTTGAGGTTAGGATTTTCATGCAGTAGTATTTGACAGATCACGTGGGATGTCAGACATGGTGTCAAAGAGAAAGATGCTCAGTATGCTTTGACATTTCATCATGAATAGACTTACTAACGAGCAACGCTTGCAAATCATTGAATTTTATTACCAAAATCAGTGTTCGGTTCGAAATGTGTTTCGCGTCCGTGTCCGATGAGCGATGAGGCTCATTTCTGGTTGAATGGCTACGTAAATAAGCAAAATTGCCGCATTTGGGGTGAAGAGAGCAACCAGAAGCCGTTCAAGAACTGCCCATGCATCCCGAAAAATGCACTGTTTGGTGTGGTTTGTACGCTGGTGGAATCATTGGACCGTATTTTTTCAAAGATGCTGTTGGACGCAACGTTACGGTGAATGGCGATCGCTATCGTTCGATGCTAACAAACTTTTTGTTGCCAAAAATGGAAGAACTGAACTTGGTTGACATGTGGTTTCAACAAGATGGCGCTACATGCCACACAGCTCGCGATTCTATGGCCATTTTGAGGGAAAACTTCGGACAACAATTCATCTCAAGAAATGGACCCGTAAGTTGGCCACCAAGATCATGCGATTTAACGCCTTTAGACTATTTTTTGTGGGGCTACGTCAAGTCTAAAGTCTACAGAAATAAGCCAGCAACTATTCCAGCTTTGGAAGACAACATTTCCGAAGAAATTCGGGCTATTCCGGCCGAAATGCTCGAAAAAGTTGCCCAAAATTGGACTTTCCGAATGGACCACCTAAGACGCAGCCGCGGTCAACATTTAAATGAAATTATCTTCAAAAAGTAAATGTCATGAACCAATCTAACGTTTCAAATAAAGAACCGATGAGATTTTGCAAATTTTATGCGTTTTTTTTTTTAAAAAGTTATCAAGCTCTTAAAAAATCACCCTTTATAAATATATATGTACAAATGTATATATATAACAACTTGCTTTTGTATGTGTGTGCTTTGCTCTTTTCGCTGTTTTTTTGTCAGCCTTATTGTTTCTCATATTTGTTAATGTATTTGTATTGTTATTAATACTCCTACAGACGCTTTTGTTGTATTATTGTTCATCTCAAGCACCCACACAGGATAACACACACCACTTTCATACATATAAGACAACAGAGTAGACGTGGGTATGGTGGATGGTGGCAGAGTTCGCGTCGAAAATGTTTATTTATTATGTAAATGCCACATTTATGCGCTAAAATTATCTATTCACTTGTACCGAATACTTATTCAAGCAAAACGGAGCCAGCCAGCGGAGCAATCTAATAATAACAATGAGCGAAATCGATCGGAAACAACAAAAATATATACATTTGTGGCACTAAAAATAGAACATTTTTTAAATTTATTTTTGTGAATTATTGCTCCTTTGTGCAAAAGCTTGGTAATGCGGATTTATCGGTATCGAATGTCCGTTGCCTTTATAAGCATGGTGGTCGTGATCAAACTAGAAGTGGTTCAGTGAAGTCGGCATACGTGGTCTTACCTTGATTTCATTAGTAATGAAAATATTTACGCCGAGTAATCAAGCCTAAGCCAATAAAATAATTAGAGAATTCTCCTCCCATGTGGGTACATTAAAACCAAACTTCGAAATTTTTAAATAAATTAGTTATAAACTGGTATCTGGGATACTTGAAGCGGCTCCTGCTTTGACTAGACCAATTTTGTTTTAAATTGGGTGGATGTAGATTAAGAAAAATAATTTAAAATGCTAACTTGAGCTGCACCAAAGCTAACACAGAAAACCCATCAAATGTATAATTTTATAACAACTATACATGAAGCCGCGTGTTTGTATACAATGGAAACTTTTTTTATGTTGATTCTATGTATGTTCATGTAGTTCACTAAATTAGAAAAAGGAGTTTTATGAAGATCTTTATCTCGATTTTGATCGGTCAGTCGAAATGGCAGATACATATATGCTGAAGTGAAGCGATATTCCTACTAATAAGCAGCTGCTTGAAGAGAAAAGACATGTGCAAAATTTTGGAACCATATCTCACAAACTGAGCTCTCACAGTTCGCCCATGAAGGGAGAGACATTTCTAAATGGGCTTAACGGGCTCAACTTGTAACACTGAATATTTATACCTACACTATACTCTATACGATTTTCGACGTTTACTTCTGAGTACTAAAATATACGTACTATTTACCACACTTTATTCAGGATATAAAAAATATCAATATTAACAAAATCGCCAATATTTTGCCTTAATTAATGAACTAAAATTTTATTTCGTTTCGCTTTTCAATTGAATTTCAGAAATAAGTCGAACATAAGAACGGTTACCGAGACCACTTTTTATAACTTTCTCACGATCAGTGGTAACTAATAAACCCACTTAAAATATAAATTAGTCTAGCCGCTTAGAAACCATTAGCTAAATGCCGACAGAAAGACAGATTTCTTAATACAATCTAGTCACTGTTAAATATACCGTTTAAGGGATTAACAATTGCCTGACTAAAAATTCGGATTCACCTTGGAAATCTATATAATAGTTTCGTTGTAATAATTTTGATATAAAGTGTAGTTCGCTACAAAGCTTCCTTAGAAATGATCTTCTATAATAAACTAGGGCAGAAGCCTTTGAAAATGGCAACAAACTAAAGAAAATCATAGTAGGTTGAAACCTATTGAAAACGTAAGATAAAATAGCAAAAATTATAAGAAAACTAATTTTAGGGCGATCTGAGGCCAGGAAGAGAAAGAGGCAGAGATTGAATTTTAAGGGTTAAAAACGATGTATCTCGACTTTGGCAAAAAAATAATATAATGACCTGTTGAATAGATTTGAATAATCCAGGAGTATATGAAAGATATTTGCATCCACCCCAGACCTATAATAGATGTGCTCTGAGACTTAACTTTTTTCACGGTTTAGATACAAAAACTGAGAATTATCCCTTCTTTTTAGCTTTTTAGGGCTCAACCTATTATATATGTATAATAGGGTGATTCAAAAAAAATTTTTTTTTCGATTTGTACTCGGAAAAATAAGTTCCTAGACACCTCTAAGAAAGCCTTTCCAAATATGAGTTTTTTATTGTAACGGGAAGGTCCGCCTACGTACAGTTTTTCATAATAATTTTTTTTTTCATTGAGTTATAAAACTAATAAGAAACAAAAAATGTTCCCCAAAAATAATCAAACTTTAACTATTAATAACTTTTAAACGGTTGTGTTTACGAAAAAATCATAGAAGACCTATTTTGTAGGGCATTCAATTTCCTACAAAATCTAAGGAACAAGATATTTTTTCAAGTAGTTTGGAGAAGCTTTCTTAGAGGTGTCTAGGAACCTAATTTTCCGAGTACCAATCGCAAAAAAAAAAAATTTTTTTTAATCACCCTAAAGTACACCATATGAAAATTTTTTACCTAGAAGCATAATTACGTTTATCATTATGCAAATATATCTGGAACTTCAGCTCTGTCCGAAACAACATTTGTAGTAATTATATATTGTATAATATTAATATTACTTCGTTAAGCAAATCGCTTGAAGCAACATATCCATTATTTACCAAAAGGAAAATAGAAACACTTAAATATTTATGCAGTCTTCTTCCTTTTTATTTGCCAAATCCACCAATTTGCCGGAAGTAGAGTAAATGTGGGTATAAGTAGCTGGAAACGACTAATAATTAACAAATGTTTATGCAGCAATGCTTTTGTTGCCTTTAAGCATGTTTTCGTGTTAGTAACGTATGCCGTTGTTTATTTGTCTATAGCGTGCTGTAGAAGTATTTAAGTATCAGTGTGAGTATATATTAATTACAGCACAAAACATAAATCTACGTATACGAATACAAATAAATAAGAATATTGATTTTCAGCTGTCAGTTTGAGCAGTTGAATAATGAAATAACAATGCTGATCATTAATAAATCTTAAACGACCTTACAAGCGGATGTGATTGCTTAAACATGAAATTTATTTATTAGCGTATATATTTTTGTACAAATGTATACACACATGTAAATAAGTATAACTAGTTTTACTTACAAGTATATAAATACATATATCAAGAATATTAATATATTGAAGGTTGTTTAGAGTAATGAACCTTAACTTGGAAAGAGCAGTTATAGGAACGCTGGTAGATGCAGAAATTAAGTGTGTAGCCCAGATATTTTATTCGACGGCCAATGCTTTGCGAATAAAAAAATCCTGTTTAAGAAACTTTTAATTAAGGAGTTACATAGGTTTCCTCAGGTAAAAACAGTCTTTTATTAGAAAATTTAAAATTGGATTTTTGGCAGACATTTTTAACAAAAAATTAAAATTTCAGTGAAAGTCGTAAAAAAAACGTTCGTCCAAGTCTTTAAATATTGTATCTCAGAGAGCTGTGTGAAATTTCATGAAGATTGACTTAATAGTTCTCGATAAATCTTACCAACCGGCTTCAAAAACACAGTTTCGAGAAAAACAGCGCACTTAGCCTAGCTAGCCTCGAGCGCACAAGTTCTCAAGGCTGTTACACGGATCAACTTGAAAATTTAGGACAATATTCTAGAGATGTTTTAGAATTTAATAAGAAAATAAAACAGAAATTTACCCGTAAACACATATATGTAACCTCTGTAACTTCTGTGGATTAAGTACCACAATATTGTTCATTGAACCCAAAATTGGAACTCTAACCGCTTTGTGGTAATCTCTAGCCTCCTTCAGCATAATATATAGAGGAAAAGATTTAACTCTAACGGAAACAATCTGAAGGGTTATACAAAAAAAAGTATTTTTCTATTAAATTTTTTTTTACAAAAGACAAAGAACTGTATTAGCTGTTAATGAAAAAATATCAATAAAAGTATCAATATTATCAAGAGTCAATAAAATTTTGAGATTGACGAATTGAACAAACAATTTGGCCTAAATGAGAAAAAAGAGACCGGCATACACAAATAGGTATAGAACAGAAAATGTGCGTACCACTTCATTAAGATACATATTTCGATATAAACTCGTTTAGAATTCAACGAATTGTTAATTTTTTTGGGGAAAATATAATTGATTCTTCGACATTCTTAAAATGTTTGGAGATTTCAAAATTTCGTAACATGTAAAACTTGACTTCCAGGAATATTTCGAAGCTTTTTTTAAACCCAATAAACAAAAGTTAGAATCTATGTCTTTAATCCCTAATGAGGGTTTAGGAATCCTCAAAATATGATATTCATAACAAGTTACATAGCAGACATAGGTGAAAGTGTACACGAAGACCTTGGAGAGTCGATTAGAGGCCGTTCGCAGCAACGCGGACTGACGTGTGGACCTACTTGGCGCATTTTACGGCCAAATCTTTAATTGAGAGCGTATAAAATTCAGCTTATGCTAAAACTGAAGTTGCCTGTCCTTTTCAAGCGATATGGCGTCGCTTTATGGGCTCTTGAAAAGTTTCAAGAAAATCAACCTCTTGAAAAGTTTCAAGGGGACGAAACCTTAAGAGATTCAAGAGCTTCCATTTCATATAGAAAAAATCAACGATTTGTTGTAGCTTGTATTATCAGTTCATATTTTTTCAAAAATGATGTCGGTGAGAACTTAACCGTCAATGTCAAGATTTGATTTCAACAAGAACCACTTCCCCCACATCGCATTAATCAATGGATGTATTGAGAGAACGCTTCGGTGAGCAGATAACTTCAGAGCTCGGGCCGGTCGATTGGTCACCAATGTCACAATTTTTGCTGTGGGGATGTGTAAAGTCTAAGATTTATGCGGGCAATCCTACTTCGATTCAGGCTTTGGAGCAAAACATCACGCTTGTCATTCGCCAGTTACCAGTCGAAATTCTCGAACGAATCAGCGAAAATTCGAGATAATTTTCAGGAAATAATTGCCAAAAGATGGTCTAACGTATAATAGAAAACAATCCCCATTAAGTTTGAACTTGCTGTGTGATTTCTTAAAAGAAAAATAGGGAATCTCGAAATGGATCAATTGTGTAAATTCTTCGACTTTCCTACTGGGCACACGTTTGCATGCTTAACGTCAAATGCAATAAATTAAGTTTGCGATTGTAAATAACGGTATGCCCGCATTTGATTCACACGTCAATGTGTGAAATTTACTGCAGAGCGGCATGGCAAATGGTGGGGCTTGTGGTCAATAAAAGTGAATTAAATTAAATTTAATTACACAGCCATGACCGTAGGCGTATTGGCCCAAGCACCAAACGGGACGAGTATTAACGCATGATTACTAAGGCATATGTGTATATGGAAAAGAAACTATATGGAAGACTATAAATACTATTTGTATGTGTAATGCTATCTTCATTGGCAGAAAGCCTTGATTGATTAATGATGTGTATCAGTGCCATAAACCACGGTGTTGCCAACCATTCCGAGCTGTCAATCAAATTCAACGCAGTAGAAGTGCATGAGGTGATCACAAACAAAAATGTTAAAATTAAAGAATATATATACATTATTAAAGTAAAAAAATAACAAAAATGATGCTAAAAGTTCACATGTCAGATGTGGCATTGAAAATTAATCAATTGAGTCTCGGGTCATATAATTGAGCTCTCGTTTCATTGAAACAGTTTTTCTCGGACACGCTGCGCTTCTCTTTATTTGCAGCTGTCTGTTGTGATTTCTATTTTTCTTCTCATTATGTATTATGCAATCTATTTTTCTTTTCACATGTTCATTCTTCAGGCGTGTACTACCATTTTCAATGCTCTGTCCACTTCTGGCAGAGACACACAGCATTTCCAGTTTCATTGACGTTTGACATATTTTCAAATGGCCAGTTGGAGCAGCCGACCCATGTTGGCCAATTTAACCTATTTTTCAATAAAAAAAAGAATAGCTCTGCCATTGATTTCCAATTTGCTCATCTTCTATCGTCCTCTCCACTTGACTCAGGTCTTTTTTGTAGAAAAAATTGTACCACTATTCTTCCTTACTCGTTCCTCTTTGTCAAATTGATAAATGTTTGAAATTGTGGCGCACATATTCTCTGCTTCAGTATTTGCATGTGTGGGTACACATATGTGTGAGTGTATGTGTGTTTGCATGTGCCATTTGTTTCGTGTTTTTGGCAGCACTTTGTGCTCGATTAAGTTTCTTTGACTGTGTACTTTGACCACATGTGGCGCACAGTTGGCGAATTCCCTTGACAAACCACACAGACAAACACTAATGCCAAGGCAGAGCACATATCCTGCTAACGGTTGTTTATATTCCACAGCCATCTCCATACTCACAACACCTATTATTTCACTCTTTCTCGTTTTTCTTTTTGCTCGCTGCCAGACTTCATTGTCTTGCTTCATTTTCTGCCTCGATTTTCTCTCATCCTCTTTCTCAGTTCCTTTTGTGCTGCTTTACATCAATGTTCTGCCATTAATAACGGCCCAAGTCTGGACTCGAGTACGGCCGAAATCCCCAAGCGAAACGCCAATTCGTCCATCAGAGAAATGCTCACAGCGGCGTCTGTATGCGTCTGTGTGTGCAACTGACGGAAACCCATATCAATTTTGATAACTCTTGATATGTGTCCATCAAAGCCGGCAGTTGAGCCCCAGCATCTAACTGTTCACAACATTTGGACATTTCAAAATCCATTGCACTTGTCTCAGCGACCATCAACTACACGGAGAGGGCGTAATAGAGAGCGTTTGATCAATAGCGATTTTGAATATTATCATTGAGGTGTTATTTATGCTTTGGGAATTCTCAAGCATTTTGAAAACCCATCGACCACCATCACTCCTTGTTTGGTATGCCATGAATTCATTTGATGCTCTCCTCTCACTTGCTTAGAGGAATTGTAATGTGCTTACTATGAAGGCATTTGCCTGAGTAGCCTTCTGCTGGCTCTTTTGATTGATGTTGCTAAAAAATTTCTTTACAAAAGCATCAAATGAACATTTGGTATACATAACTCATAAATGGTCAATGCATGTTTGAAATGTAGAAGGTGAAATCAATATTGATATTAATAAATGTTAATAGGTTTTGGAGGTGTAGTCATTGTTCTAGTACATTCTACATTTCTAGATACCAGTTAAAGTACGTGTACATTCTAGTTAGGTGAACCAAATGGTCCTTGAAAATTGCTTCTTTAAAACACAACTTTATTTTATTTATTTGATAGCTCATTCACTCTTCCGAAATATATCATATTCGAACTCAAAGGATTTCGATCAGAATTTGGTATCATTCATCCTCTGTTAGCACTAACTCCTTTAATTTCACAGTGCAATGTCGCAGGATAATAACTTTGAATAAAACCTTGAAGATTTTTAAAGTACTATGTATATCGCAGAATATTTACTATATCTTGTGCGCTTCAAGTGCGATACCATTTCATTGTCATATACCATTCACCTAGTCCAGTTCGATACGGAGATAGAGGAAACAAAGCATTATACTCTTCGTAATATAACACGAGGTAATTTCGTCTATCTTAGAAACAGTACTAGCATTAACAACAATAACATCAGCCTCGAAATCCAACGCAGAATAACTCTTGTCATGAGCTGCTACTTCGGACTGAGTAGGCAAATGGGGAAAAAAGACCTCTCTCGACAAACAAAGATCAAAGTCCACAAGTGACTCATCATCCCGGTCCTGTTGTATGGTGCAGCGGTCAGATGAGTCGGCGTTACGACTTTTCGAGAAAAGGTTCTGCGGAAGATTTATGGTCCTTTGTGCATTGGCAACGGCAAATACCGCATTGGATAGAACAAGGAGCTGTATGAGATATAATACGCCATTGACATAGTTCAGCATCCAAATTGATGAAAACATTTCAGCTCTGAGAGTATTCAACGCATTACTCGCCGGGAGAAGCAGAGGAAGACCACCACTCCGTTGGAAAGAACAGGTGAAGAAGGACCTGGATTTGCTTTAAATCTTCAAGGACTTCGAGAGGCCCAAATTTCAATCACTTTTTGTCAGCAATAATACGCCGACTATACTTTTCCAAGGCCATAAGCATTTTTGAATTATTTGCTTAGACAAACAATTTCTCATAAACCCACAAAAAGAGTCTAGCGGGATTAAGTCGTAAATGGAAGCCACGCCGCAGGCACAGGACATAAGTGTCCTTCCATAGAGTGTCTGGTTGGTACCAAGTGTCGTCCACATCAACATCCTTACCATGACTCTAATGTATAGCGTTTCCCATTGACTGTAGCAGTATGGTCGGCTTCATTTTAGAAAAAATATGGACTAATAATTCCCTCTGCCAAATAATGTCTTTTTGAGAATATAATGTATGTCTCATTAATGTTTTGGGAATTTTGGTCCATTAAAATACTATAACATTGGTTAATTATGTACCCATTCAATCAAAAGTGAGCCTCATCGTTGAACAAAACTTTCATGTGGAAAACGAGGCACTGTTGGTCATCACGACGGAGGATTTTTCCAAGCGCTATGATGACTGGAAAATTCGTTGGCATAAGTGTATTGCAGCTGGAGGGGATTACTTTGAAGGAAATGAAATGGGCAAAATTCAACGCTGCTGAGGATCCAGCATTCGTCGAATGCACTTACTAGTGGTGAGACTTGTATTTATGATTGTGGCTTCGAAAACTTGCAACAATCTTGCGAATGGCGTTTCAAGTATGAGCCGAAAATGAAAAAGAGGAAATTCGGTGCATGGAAAATTGTATAAAGCGTTGGCATTCCTGTGTCAGCTCAATATCCTATCCTATTTCCTTTGCATTAAAATACGTGAAATTTGTGTCAGCTGGGATCATTATTAGACTGCATGGAACACGCAAAGATGTGAATGAAATATATCTCAACGCAGCTGAATTAACATATTTCCATTAATATAATTGGGTTTAAAGCCAAAAGTCAATTAAGTAGATCCGCTAATGTACTTTAGTTCTATAAAGTACTTTAAAACCGTCCACGTTTATGGTGTGCTTGAAATATAGGATGGTCGCATAAGTGCTAGGCCTAACCAACCGACGGCGCCACTATGAGTACTACATTCCCATAGATGCCCACTGTCCATGTTTCAGTCGAATAGGAATCACATATTTGCTTTGATCGCAAGGCTCTCTAGCAATTAAGTACCACGCACACTTAATCTATAGTTTTAGGGCACACTTATAGTTAATAGGTCATATAAATTCAATCAGCGCCCCATTAAGTTCAATTTTGTGTATGATTAAAATGAACATAAAAAATTAGCGTCTAGCGAGAAAGCGCTTATAAATAAGGCATGAAATCTATCAACTTCAACAATTTACTAAAGTTGACTGAAAGCGGCTGGTTAAGATACAAATCATGGACTCTCTAAATAATCAAACTATGATACTCAGTTTATTAGGCTTGTCGGCGCTTAACGAAGAATTTATGAAGAAACTAGTGGAGATCGTGGTCGCTACCTCAAAAGAACGCCGTGTGAACACCATAATTTATACCAGTTACGACAACAGCATTTCGACAAGAGCAGCTGATGGACAAGCATTTTCGGGCATATTGCGATCACTAGCGCAAGGACAAGAGAAACCGTTACTGCATTTCGATACCTCGCCACCAATCGAGAGATATGTGACCAGATTCAACAGCGCTTTGTTAACCATCGCGAAACTCACTCAGCGGTTGGATCAGGATAAACATTTGTTGGTCACACTGTGGCGACGTCTCTGCTACAACACACAAACGCGACTAATACTGCTATTCGAGGACTCCGTCAGTGAGGCGTATATACAGCAGATAATGCAAATGTGCGCCAAGTATAAAGCGCCGAAAGTAATTGCGCTGCAACCACGAATGACAGTAACCGAGAGAAGCCACTGGGCTCTGCATATCTTTCCCACAGCGCAAATTGTCAAGAGCACGTTGTCGCCAAACGGAACACAACTATTTCACGATCACGTGAAAAATATGTATGGCAGCCCATTGCGTATTTTAGAGAGCGCGATTTTGCCGCAAATCTACAGATATACACCACGCGAGGGCGGACCAACCAAACTCAGTGGGTTCGTGGGTAAAACTTTGGTGGAGTATGTGAACCGACATAATGGCACGCTTTCATATCCGCTATCTAAAGACAAGGGATATATCTTGCTTACGGAAATGGTGCGTTTGTTCAAGAATAACACACTGGATATCGGGCAGTTAATGCCCTACAGCTTAAAGTTTCGTCATCTAAGTTTCTCGGTTGTGTTTAAGTGTACCGATTACTGTTTTATGGTACCGTTGGAACAACCACTACCGAAGTACACTTTCTATTTTAAAATCATAAGAAAATTCGTTGCATTCTTCTGCGCCAATGTTGCTTTGATCTCATGCATTGCCGCAATCGCGACACGTTTTTATTCAAAGCTTGCCACTTCAATCATCGATTATGTATTTAATATAACAGTTGTACGCGGTCTACTGGGAATGCCATTCTGGAGAGCGGGTCACACATCGAAACTGCACAAGGTCATCTATGTTAGCGCCTCCTTGGTGGGTATCATTTTCGGTACAGCTTACGCCACTTTCTTACAGAGTTATAGCATAAATCCACCGATTGTGAGCGAAGCCGAAAGTATCGAAGATTTAATAGATCGTGGCATTAAAGTGGCTGTGAGTAAATATAATCTCTTTTCGATTCTTTATACACAAGATTTACAAAAATATGGTGAAAATTTTATAATTTTTGATAACATCACTAAGTATGTAAAGTCTCGTGATAATCTTGACACGCGCTACGCCTTTGGTGTTACCGACATGTGGTCCGTCTATAACGAACAGCAGAAATATTTCTCACAACCACTTTTCAGACTGTCCGATATATGTTTGGGTAGAGGTGACCTGATGGTTTTGCCCTTGCAGAAAAACTCAATTTATCGCGATAGTTTAAATGAATTTGTGGGAAGGCTACGCGAAGCTGGGCTCATAGCGCACTGGCGATGTCGTAGCTTTCTGGAAATGTTAGCTATGAAATGGATTAAACTCGAAAATCGGAATGAGCAGCCAGCCGTTGAGCCTATGAAAGTGGAAGACTTGCGCATAGTACTAATGGCTTATGCTGCACTGTTGAGTTTGAGCATTATTTGCTTTGTGCTGGAGATTTATTGGGTAAAAATTCAAAATATTTTTGTTTCGCTAAAGAAAAAATTCTACAAAATAAAAATGAAAAAGTAGAGAATTTAATAATATTTCTGTACAACATTTGTTATTAGTTTACGGTTTAATAAAGTTCTATGCAAGTATATTTTGTAAGCCTCAATTCAGTGGCAGATTTTAGTGCGTCAGTAAAATATATGGTTGGCGTCATCTATTTGACATTGTTTCCAGGTTGTTTAAACACCGCTCTATAAGACGATAGACAGATAGAAAATTGAGGCTTTGCACTTCGACCTTTGGTCTATTGTGCCGTCTACTATATCACATATGGTCACAAAGGTCCAGCATTCTGAACAATTCGAGGAGCTTAATATACGCGACTAAACTTATATGATACTTGTCCACGTTGGACAACTGCTTTCTGAGCTTGCAGTGCGATGTATAGAAAGCGACAAGGAGACGGAACTTGTCTCTGGGGAGGTTGATCATTTCTTCATACTTCACTAAGTTGAACCGTTCCAGAAGTAGCCTGGCATGGCGCATTCCTGCCTGTTGCCCATGCCGTTCTCTCACCACTCTCTACTCCGCGCGCCAGTCGTTTCTTCTTTTCGCTACGTGGCGCCAATTGGATATTCCAAGCGAAGTCAGGTCCTTCTCCACTTGGTCCTTCCAACGGAGTGGAGGTCTTCCTCTTCCTCTGCTTCCGCCGGCGGGTACTGCGTCGAATGCTTTCAGAGCTGGAGTGTTTTCGTCCATTCGGACAACATGACCTAGCCAGCGTAGCCGCTGTCTTTCAATTCGCTGAACTATGTCAATATCGTCGTATATCTCGTACAGCTCATCGTTTCATCGAATGCGACATTCGCCGTGCCCAACGCGCAAAGGACCATAAATCTTTTGCAGAACTTTTCTCTCGAAAACTCGCAGCGTTGACTCATCCGTTGTTGACATCGTCCGTGCCTCTGCACCATATAGCAGGACGGGAATTATGAGCGACTTATAGAGTTTGGTTTTTGTTTGTCGAGAGAGGACTTTGCTTCTCAATTGCCTACTCAGTCCGAAGTAGCACCTGTTGGCAAGAGTTATCCTGCGTTGGATTTCTAGGCTGACATTGTTGGTGGTGTTTACGCTGGTTACAATATAGACGAAATTATCTACAACTTCAAAGTTATGACTGTCAACAGGGACGCTACGACTTAATGCCGATAATAACTCAGAACTTCTTTTTAAAGTTAACCATCTTCGTAACGTCGTCTCTTGGAAGAAGGGCCTGTGGTCTAACTTCCCCTAGGGTCTACATTAGTTGGAACGACATTATCTTTACCTTGCCAAAACCCTCTGCTGCCATGAGCAGCATGGTATGTTTTGCAACCTAATTGATCACTAGATGCAGCGGTGTGAGCTGCGGCATGGCTTCAAGTGCTGCGGTTGGGTAAAGTCGCATTGTCCCTGAAACGGAGACGCAGCCGAGCCTTTGTTGCTTCGATAAAATAAGGCCTACCGAAGAATGCGTTTTCTTAGATGCACAAGCAACATCTCCATAACTGACCATAAGCCTTATAATCATGGTATGCAGCCATCTTATGATACCTGTGCAGCCCCAGGATCTGCCGGCTAGGCTTCTGCATATTATGAGTGGTTTCAGCTATCCTAGTCCGCAATAAAGCATCTATCCAGAGCAGTTTAAGTGAATCTGCCTGCTCTGTATGCGAGCTGACTAGTGTGTAGTGGTACGATTTTCAGCGCCTTCGATATTTTATAGTTGTCCACAATCCTTTCCATCCCTTTTAGCATGAAGGATGTAAGACGAATTAGCCTGAATGGTTTGGCCAGCGAATAGTCCTTCCTTCCTACTTTGGCAATGATGATTACCTTCGCTATTCTCCACGGTGGCTATCCCGCATTAGCCCTACAAGGTGTGGCAAGATATCTTGCATAACTTGTTGCAAAAGAGTTAGAAAGATGCCATCCGCCCCTGGTGACTTATAGTTCGAGAAGGAGGCCAATGCCCACTTGATTAAGTCTGCAGCAAACAAATACAGTATAAGACGACACACCTATATTTTTTCATACACTTAAGGACCAGGGTCTCAAATCATAAATATTTGATCTAAATGGATTAGTTTTAAGGTTCCATGCACGCAACATGACTCTACTGATCTTTTCGGAAGGCAGAAAATATTATATTACCATGACACACGATTGTGTTTTACGGCACTCAAATCAAACTTTTTCAAAGTCCTATAGCTTGGTTAAGTACACCGCTGTAATTCAAAACTATAAAACACACCTGCACACAAGATTTAAGAGATAATTACACTTTCATACCTTGTCACCAACCATAAAGTATAAACACTGTAATTATGAGCTATAAAACAATATTAAATCAAGGCTGACCACTTAACTGATTTAATTGGTTTGACGCCAGCGAGCAACCAACAAGTTAGTAGAAAAGAATATAAAAGGGCTGTAGACTAAGGTACATTTTTCCATTCCGCTTAAAGTGACATCGGAAATCAAAGCCGCGGCCGAAGATGTGTTCCGTCAACAATCATACTATACTACTCAGCTTAGTCGGACTGTCAGCATTCGACAACGATTTCACAAAGAAACTGACTCAAATTGTAAATGACACAGCACTTGAAAGACGGCTGGATACAATAATATACACTAGTTATGATAACGGCGTTGCGACGCGCACAGATGATGCTTTAGAGACATCGGATATAATACGCGCACTCTGCAAAGGCCAAGAGAAACCGCTGATGCATATCGACACCACACCACCAATCGAGAAATATGTGAACAAATTCAACGCCGAACTGTTAACCATCGCGCAAATGAATCAGCGCTTGGATCAGGATACACATTTGCTGATCACACTTTGGCGCCGCCTATGGAACAATATGGAAGCACGATTAATTCTATTGTTCGACGACACCGCAAGTGTGGGATATATAAAGAAAATAATGCAAATGTGCGCCGAGCATAAAGCTGCGAGAGTAATTGCGCTGCAACCACGAATGACGGTAATCGAGGGAAGCTACTGGATTCTGCGCATCTTTCCCACAACACTAGTGGTGAAACGTGCATTGCCGGCGGGAGGAGCAAAACTGTTTATCAATCATTTGGAAAATATGTACGGGCATCCTTTGCGTCTAATTGAAAACGCTTTGTGGCCGCAAGCGTATAGTTACAGACCAAGTAATGGCGCACCAACCGAAATGAGTGGTTACTTGGGTAGAACTTTAGTGGAGTATACAAAGCGAGTTAATGCTACAATTGTATATCCGATTGCCATGCATGATAGACTTTACCTACATGACGATTTGCGGAGTTTTCTCAGAAATGATACTCTAGACATTGGTTCACTAACAACCTATAAAATTGGGGATCGCGATGTAAGTTTCTCTGTTGTTTTCAAATGCACGGATTACTGTTTTATGGTGCCGCTGGAACAGCCACTGCCGAAAGCTGAATTCTACTTGGCGAACATAACGAATATGGTGCCAGTATTATTTTGGCTCAGCGTCGTAAGCATCTCCTGTACTTGGGCAGTCACAACGCGCTGCCATTATCAGCGACCCGTACACATTGCAGATTATTTCTTTAACGAGTCAGTGTTGCGCGGTTTTCTTGGCTTGTCGTTTTGGTGGCCGCAGCAGATTGGGCGCATCCACAAGGCGTTAATTATTTTAATCGTTTTCGCCGATTTGAATTTGACTACTGTCTATACCAGTTATCTACAAAGTTTTATCATTAATCCACCCATTGCGGCTAGAGCTGAAACAATAGACGATCTAATCGCTCAAGGTGTAAAGTTGGCCGTTGATGAACAGAATTTATTTGCTTTGTCAAGACAACCGAATTATCAAAAATATGGTGAGAACTTCGTAATTTTTAAAGATATAGCAGAGTTTGTTAAACTGCAAGACAGCCTCGACACGCGTTATGCCTTTGCGTTGACCGATATGTGGCGAATATATGAGGAACAACAAAAATATTTCTCACGACCACTATTTCGCCTCTCCGACATTTGTTTGGTTAAGAATTACCCAATGACTTTGCCGCTGCAGGAGAACTCCATTTATCGTGAGAGCTTCAACGACTTCCTCGTGAAATTGCGAGCCAGTGGACTATTGAAACTTTGGGAAAAGCAGAGTTTCCTAGAGTTTTTGGATATGGATTGGATTTCGTTAGAAGATCGCAATAAGCAGCAATGCTTTCAACCACTTAAAGTGGCGGACTTGCAGCTGATGTGGTTAACGGCATGTTTCTTATTCTTTCTAAGTTTCAGTTGTTTTATATTGGAGATTTATTGGTATAAAATTGGAAATTGGCTAACTTTATCAAAGTGAAGAAATAAATTTAGAAATAATTTTCGCTTTCTTAAATACAAATAAGGGTTTGTTTTTGTAATCATAACTAAGTTCAAAAAAGATTTTAGAACTCAAATAATAAAACTGACAAAAGAAAATATATCTCTCTCTCTCTCCTTCGCATTTGACATGCAAGTAAAGAAATCGGTAAACTTTAGTAACTGAGAGCAATATGCATTCTTGAAATAATTGATCGATACCTTACAGAACTGCCGTAATGTAGAAAGAGCTGGTTTCCGAAAGCGTTGTTAAAACTTAAAAAATGTTTCATCTATTTTTAGTATCATTCTCATCAACTTTTGGAACTATTTTTTTCAATCTGACTGAGGTGATAATCTAATAATACTAAAACGCAATAATAACTACCATAGAACGTCGTAAACCCGAGACTAGTGAGTTTCTCGGGCATCAAGTTACTTCATTACTGGACTAGATTGGGGACCCAGCTATTCCTGCAATTTTGTTGGCCACACATCTCAGACACACTAGCCTACAAGTTCGTAGGCATCCATTTAAATATCGGTATTAGAGCGCAAAAACAAATACTGTTAATCATCGAAAATCGCTTTATTACTTTTGAAAGTATTCTTCATTGAGATCTACTCGTATGTACTTGAGAGCGCCTTTGAACCAATTTTGGAATAACTTTTGTCACTCTGATAAAGATATCTCCAAAACATGCGTTCTGAACGCATCATTGTTCCAAAGAAATAGGCAAGTATTTTTTTAGATTCGGCTCATCTTGAAACACTTTCGGACCTACACGCCTAAGCCCACGCTTCACTATCTGCCACGATTTCATAGACGTGCTTCCTAGCACCGCTATCTTATTTTTTGCTAGATCTTGCAATATTGGTTTGTGTATAGCATCAATAGCTTCCGTAAAAAATCCGTTACGACCTTCATGAAATTTTTCCTGTAGTGATCCACACTCCCGACTGAATCATCTCCAAACAAAAATTTAATAAAAACCAAAATTGAGTTAAGTTCATGGATAAACTTTTACTGAGTTAATCCACGTTGAAAGTTTTAAAAAATTATCGCGTTAAAATGTTCACGAGTTAATTCCATTTTTTGGCCGAGATGAATATTTTAAGTTACTGTTAAAAACATAAATAGCGCTGAATAGTGTCAAACTTTACGAAAAAGTCGTGAGTTTTCTGAAGGCATCACTAGGATTGCCAAATTCCGAAATATAAAAGGTCCTGTCCAATAAAGTCAGCTTGGAAATTGGCTAAAGGATGACTTGGACTTGTATATAGCAACTGATATAATTTCTTAACTAATTCCTTACTTATTTTATTTTAAATCGTGTTTTTTTTCACTTTATAAAAACCCCGCTGATAAGCTCACATCAAACACAAACCACAAACTGGAATACTCGCCACACGATGTAACGCAGTCATGGCATATTTCGGTTACTTCAAACGCATTCTAGAAATATCTTATATTTGTGTAGCGGCGACAACAAAATTGCAGCTGATAAAATGAGAGGGAGAAGAGGAGCGCACATATTTGCTGCGAAAGTGCAGTGGAATGTGAACAAGATATTTCGGGAAAAAGTGGAAAAAGTAAGGAAAATTGCTGGCGTGTTTGTGAAATAGGAGCTTAACAACAAACGTCGATAAGTAGATAAGCAGCCCGTCTGTCAAATTTGGCTGGTGCAGAGAGTAAGTCATTCGAATTTATGTGGTAATTCAAAGCAAATCGGCTGGCAAGGATAATTGCGTGGAAGTTGGCAACGACGTTGCCAAAAATATATAAAATGAATATATTTTGAAGGTTGAATAAAAACATATTTTTGAGTAAGCAAAATTTTATGCAATAATTTCAAAACTTATTCATATGAAAAGTGGATGATGTAAATATGCAGTGTAGCAAAGATGTTATTTATAGGTATAAATTTAGAATAAATGGTTTTGAATTTAATGTTTTGTTGAAGATTTTCTTTAACTTTTTACTTAAATACTAATAAAGTGGCTAGAAATATTTTTTATTCGTAACCGATAAAAAAATACTTTAAAATTACTGAAATAATTTAGAAAGGATCCACAGGTTATGAAAAATCGAATATTTCCTGCTTAATTTCTAAAATTTTAAATATAAGTATTCT
The DNA here is from genome assembly GCA_037783105.1 of Bactrocera zonata. Lineage (NCBI taxonomy): Eukaryota > Metazoa > Arthropoda > Insecta > Diptera > Tephritidae > Bactrocera > Bactrocera zonata. Next base: position 24,446 of record JBAWJQ010006483.1, read on the forward strand.
AAAATATACATATTTCAATAAAATAACGAGTTTTTAAACTCAACTTAGAGATTTTTTTACACTTGATTGGTTTTGATTTATTTTAATATTTATTCGAAAAAAAGAGCTGATGTCGAGTCTATAACTTCCACTTAGGCTATGTTTATGATATTGATAACAAAGTTTCCTAAGCAACACGAAAGAATTAAAGAAAACTTATAAATCTCCGGCTACTTGTAGATATTTAAACGACAAACATGTTTTTGATAGCTTAGTCTCGATGAAGTCAGTTCCAACTTGCTCAACAAGCAGACGAACGTGGCATAAATGGAATAATGGCCACACAAGCCGTTGAAAAAATTTATTATTCGTACTAAGCGGTCACTATCCTATTGACAGACTAGGAACACCACGCAACAACTATTGCAGAAGCGATCAGTAAGTAGGTAGAAATAGAAACTACTTTACAACATATTCTATAGGAAAATCATCGAAACTATTGGGCGAGGGTTTCTTAATGATGTCTGCATTTTTTTATTGAATTTTATATTTCGGGCTTTGGCAATTCATAACTTTCTTGTAAATTTCGATATATTTGACGCTACGCATACTCATATTTGTGTTGTTTACAGTAACTTTAAAATATTCAATTTAGCCAAAAAATTTAGTTCAATTAAGAACATTTTCAAGCGATTATTTTTTAAAACTTTTGACGTGGATTAACTGGGCAAACGTGCACCGATAAACTCAATTAATTTATTGGCGACAAGCTCCAACAAAGGCGAATGTTTATCAAAGGTATGGTGAATTCAGTCCAGGTCGTAGATTACTCCAAGACGGAAGGTCATCCAAAATTAGTTGTTGCTCCGGGAAATTTTAATGCTGTGCGCCAGCTGATATTGCAAGATCGTCATGTGATCTATCGTGAGATAGAGGAAATCATGGGCATAAGTGGGATTGGTATGAATTCAATATTGCATAGACACTTGACTGTAAAAAAAACGTTGAATCATAAACTATTTGCCAAGGGTTCGTGTCGATTAGTCGAGAGAAATATTACAAAAATACAACAACGATGCTATGAAACAAGTCGATGATATCGTGGCAGATGATGAATCGTGGATTTACGCGTATGAGCCCGAAAATAAAGCAATATAGTCTAGATTTGACATCGAATGACTTCCTTTTATTACCGTACTTAAAAAATAAACTAAAAGATCAATCTTTTTCGATTCCTGAGGAGAACGTTGTTGTGCTTAGAAGGCATGTTTCTGAGATACCTCAATCGGAGTAGCAAAAAAAGTTCGACAATTGATAGAAAGGGCTGTCGAAATGTGTAGTTCTTAATGAGAATATTTTGAAAAATAATAAAGTGATTTTCGAGTATAAATATTTTTTTTTTTTTTGTTCTTTAGTCCCGAAAAATAAAAGGCAACCGTGCTTCTCATAAATCAACATAGAAAAATTGAATTTTACCAATTATCTAATTAATAACATTCCAATCTTTTTATTCCACTCTTAGTATCTAGTTGGTTATATGGAGTTATGGAAATTTTAATTAAAAAAAAATAAAAATCTGAAAGTATATTAATAATAAAATAATATAAAAAATAAAAAAAATTTAAAAAATAAAATGAAAAAAATAATAGTACAAATATCAAAATTAATTTAATTTAAAAATTAAAAAAAAATTATTTAAAAAAACTTTAATTAGAAATTATAAATTTAAAAATTAATAAAAGAATTGATTTGAAAATAAAAAAAACTAATTTATACACAAAACAGAAATTAATTAATTTAATTTAATAATTAAAAAAAAAAAATAGTTTGAAAATTAAAAAAAAAATATTTAAAAATCAATAAAAATTTAAGCCAATACTCTCATAGTAGTTTTGTGATTTTGTAATTAAATGTTTAAGTCATATTCAAGTTGCTTGTTAGTCCTTTCTTTTATTTGAATTAGTTGCAATGTATGAGCAAAATAAAACAAAAAAAAAAAAATTTAAGTAAAAGTTTTAATTTAATTTAAGTAATAAAAAAATAGTTTAATTAAAAAATGTAATTTAATTTAAAAAAATTAATTTAATTTAAAAAAATTAACTTAATTTAAAAAATTTAATTTAATAAAAATATAATAATAATTTAATTCAAAATAATATATTTAATTTAAAAATAAATATTAAGCGAAAAAGAAAAGAATTTTCACCAAAAAGCGCAGTTTAAGCTTAACAAACAGAAAAAAAGTGTTTAAGCCAGTGAGCTTAAATCGACAAAAATTTATGTGTCTGCTGCCTCACTAATTGCAAAAAATATTATCAACTGAAATTTTTTAAATAATCATAATGTGTTTCCTAGAAACTACGTAACCTTAAATTTTTAGCTATTAAATTAAATGTTAAGTGAACAGGGTTGAATACGCTAAAAGTCAAATGTTAACCTATTCTCGAATAGCGGATAAACTCCATTATATGATGTCAAACACAAATATATAATATTTTGAACACAAAAAAACCTTTTAGTTAATTACATTTCATTCAATGGAATAACTGTACCATTTTACTCTTCAGGTCCTCAGCAAATTCATATCGCTACCCAAAACTTTTTCAACTTGCACATTAAAGCTAATAGCTGCGAACAAGCAATCACTCAGTCTTCTGTATACAACAACACTTAAATTATGAAAAGCTGTGTATATATGTATATATATAGGAATGTAGTACTTCTAATAAGCATAAGCACAACTTAACCGCTCCACCTTTTTCGCCGTAACAGCGGCATCATCATACTCATTATTATCTCACACCGCGTAACCCCAGCTACTAGAAAACATTTCACCTCACCACCGCCAACACCGCAGCTTATGCAAAACTTTGTCTTGTTGTTTCCACTACTTTTCTCTATAATTGCGTGATGTGGGTAAGCGCGGCGATTGGATCAACCGCGTTGGCTCTGGAGCGCGCTTGGCAGTTATGCCTCGCCCGCTCGCCGCGGCCTGTTCGTGCTAATAAAACTTTTCTTATCACTCATTATTGATCACCAAACAATATTCGTATTCGTATTCGAGTGATGAACACCAAAAACAACAACAACTCCAACATTTATGATGCAAAAGTTTCCACAACTCGAAGGGAAAAAAGCGGAAATAAAAGTAGAAAACAACTTACGTAGTAACTCAGCAAAGCAGCTGTTGAGGATGCTGTGGGCGATAGGCAAATACTTAGTGAATTTCTATTGGTTGCTGTTGTTTGTGTTGTACATACACCCCCACCTGCCACTTGGCATCACCGTTTGACTGCCAATGCACACTCATCAACATTCATGGCTGGCACATCGATTGAAGCACTTTCTGCAACAACTTTGCATAAGCTGCAAAAAGCGCCAACTCACTAACAGGTCGGTTGTTGAGAGGGAAGTGTGAGGGTATGGGAAGATGGAGAAAATTATGAGTGTTCTTCATTTTGCTTTTGTAGCTGTGGATATTGTAAAATTCATTATCTAATATGCTTTGTGGAGAACTGGCATATTTCAGCTGTAATAACGGTACTTGAGGGGAGCAGGCGTGCCAAGGAGAAATAGACGAATAACATTTTTATGTGTTCGTGTAAGCACTAGAGACGGAAGCAGGTTTATAGCATGCAAATTGCTATAGCAGCAAGCCGGCAAGAAAACAAAAACTGCTAATGAACTAGCCATTGAGTCGGTAGAAACTGAAGTTATACTACATTCTAAGCCAATGAAAAAACTAAAACGAAGTTAAAACAAGTAAAATGGTAAACGCTAAACTAGAATAACCACAAATGAACAAGTTTTCATTCAAAGACTTGATTTTGATCGGCCAGTTTATGGGGTAGCTATAAGCTTTAGTTGTTCGTTCTGAATTAATATTATGAGGAAACATAGTAAGACTTTTTTCATAATTTTAAAACTCCAAAGGGTTACTTGGGCTCACGAATTTCAAAAAGTCGATTATTTTTATTGTCTTATTAAATTCTACAATATTTTTAAAATATTGTCCTAAATTTTCAAGTTGTTCCGTGTAATAGTTTCGGACATACAGCCTTGAGAACTTGTGCGCTCGAGGTTAGCTAGGCTAAGTGTGTGTTTTTAAAGTCAGTTGGAAAGGTTTCTCGAGAACTACTCAACCGATCCTCATGAAATTTGAAACATCTCAAAGACATACAATTTTTAAAAACATAGATGAAGGATTTCTTTCAAAAACAACTATTTGAAAAAAAATGTCGCGAAATTTTCACTGAAAATTTTTTTTTATGTCTGCCAAAAATTCAATTTTCAGCTTTTTCCTTCATTCAAGTTATAGGTTAAGGTTTTAACTAAAACACCTATTTTTTCACTAGAGATGATTTTGTAAGGAGTTATCCTGCTCGGGCGCATCTTTCTTCCGAATGGGCAGCGGAAATTGTAGAAAAAAGGCTGTACTTTACCCGATGAAACAAATGTAAATCCTTAATTTATTCTTCAAAATCTATGTATGTCGTCCTCAAAGTGATTCCGCTCGCTCCCAATACACTTTTGCCAACGTTTTTTCTAATCCTCGAAACAGTTCTTAAAGTCCATTTACGGAATAGTTCTTAATGCGCGTAGTTATTCGCTTTTAAGGTCTTTAACTCACTCAGAGCGGTTTTCCTGAGCAGTCTTTTGAGTTTGCTGATTAGTTAGAAGTCACACAGAGCTAAATTAGGCGAATGTGGTCGTTGCGGCCCAAAATTGATTGAAAACTTGGCGAAAATCTCATGAAGAAACAGTGCAGTTTGCGACGGTGCCTTAACAAGGTGGAAAAAAAAACCAAGATTTTTCGCCCCATTTTAAGGGCTATTTTTACTTTATTTTTAATAGCTTCGCGCAAACGACGCATAATACTGAATTAGTATTCATTCAAAGTTTGTTTGGTCTAAAAAAATCGTAGTGCACCACACCTTGACAAACGAACAAAACTGTCAACATAACATTGATGTTTTACCTGCTTTGACGGGTTTTCGGCTTCGGCTCACCTTTGCCACGATATTCGACCGACTGATCATCTGTTTCCAGATCATAAGCATAGATCTGGGACTCATCGCTAGTAATAATACGTTTTATGACATACTGGTAGTCGGAAGGCATTCCTTCACAGACGTTTATGAAACGCTTTTTCGAAAAAATTTAGTGATCTTGGAATCAATGACGAGTTTACTCTTCTTAGTTTCAAATGATCTTTCAAATCGGACTTCACTGATTCTTCGGATATGCCGACGTTGCCAGCAAGATCTTTGTTTGTTAATCAGCGATTCTCAAGCACCAATTTCTTTTATTTTATTGATGTGTTGATCATGTTGATGACCGTCCTGTACGTCGTCAACGCGTTCTCGACCCTCTTTGAATAATTTGTACCAATCAAAAACACTTGCTCGCTACATACAATTATCACCAAAGGCCTTTTCTAATATTCTGAATGTTTCGGCACAGGAAACATAATTAAATACACAACATTTTATGGAACTTCTTTGTTGAATAATTTCACTCATCGTAAAAAAAAATAAAATAAAAAAAAAGAAAGACAAGCATTACTAAACACTAATGCTTAATTTTATATGATATTTGACACAGATGTCACTGACAGTCATATCAATCTCAAAAAAAAAATATTTCGACAAATGACGAGATTTAAATGAAAAGATTTAAATTAAAAAGTCTTACTACATTTTGCCCACAGTAATTTATACTACCGAGATTAAAACGTTGCCTTTAGCAATGTCACATCTTGAAGATATCTTGTAAAATACAAAAGTTTTCTATATAAGGACTTGATTTTGGTCGATCAGTTTGTATGGTAGCTGAATACTATAGTAATCCGATATCAGCGGTTCGTTCGATTATACAAACACTTCGTTGAGGCGAAGAACAGCTTTATATAGTAGAGTTTAGAGGAATTAACATTTTTTACAGGAAATTAAAAAAAAATGTAGTATTCACAACTAATACTCAATATTTACTTACAATATACAATAAAATTTGAGGTTCCAAATATTAATATTTTATCATTATTCAATATAATTTTTATAACAAATCTGTTTAAAGCATGAAATCGGTATCTTTTACAGCTTAGTTTTTATTTAATAAATATTTCTATTTTTTTAAACGTAATTATATATAACCAGAATTGTATCGAAGCATTAATTTTACTTTGAATATAGAATTTTCGTAATCTCTTTTCTATTCTACAAATTTCGCTGCTTAATCATTTCCCCTCCATTGCGCATTGGGAGCAACACTCAATGCGCCTAGAAGCACACTATGCTGGGCAGCAATAAAATTCAAGTACCGTTGGTCGTACCTGTTACTAACCGATCAAGATTTTTGCAAGCGCCCTGTAGGAAAATCATCGCTGACGTCAACTGTTGCATGCCAGGTCAAGAAAGGAAAGAAAACATACACTAATACTTTGCTAACGGTAGTAAAGAATGAATGTTAAAATTGGCATAATTTTAGAGAAATCGAGAAACTATATACTATTTTGTTCGTGTAAGCGTGTACTTCTCAAATGGTTTATATAAAATTTAATGGAAGTGAAACTGTTCAAATTAAGATCAAAATTCAATTCAAGTTTTGGTCACAATTTCAGACCTTAGTAATATGTATATATAATATTTTTACTAAAGTAATCCTGATAAGACTGTCGACAATTCAATAAGACCCTAGCAGGGTATTGAGAAAATACAAATGCAAATATACAACCACCCACAAGTGCAGTCTGCAATACTACCACCCACACTGTGGCCCTACCTACCACTGCCATGTTTCAAATTCCAATACAAGTATGGGTTATTTTTCTCAATAACAGCAATAGCTAGGCTGTCGAGTGGCCAGGTGTGCCAGCAAACTTGTTGCAAGGACGTAGGAGTGCAGTGAATATAAAATCGAGGAAGGACGAAATGGTGAAAAAGAAGGGTACAACACACCACATCCGCCACCAGCTTGAGAAAATTCTATGAATAGTGCAACCACGCACACACATACATATATAAATTCCAGCAAAAATGTGTGGATGTAAGCTGCCAACTGTAGAATTTAGAGCAAAAGTGGTATCTAGTGGCATGCACCGGGCAATGTTGCAGCATTCATGTTTAACATGCAATGCAGCTGCGAGGAGAGTAACGGCTTGCGCGCAGCAGACAAAGTTACTGCCAGAGCTAATTGAATGAAAAAGCAGCGCCACAAATCGAATGAGGGTACATGGCACAATGCAGAAATGGACGAAAAAAATAAATGATTTAAAAGAATAAGCTCTAGAGAGGAACCAACGCTGGTGAAATTAAATAAGTCGAAAAAGTTACGGAAAAAAACGTTGATTAAATGGGGATAGTACTGGAAATGGATTGCATTTCAATTGGAGTTAACCTTTTTGAAATTTCGAATTGATATTTTAAATAATTAGGTGATAATGTAGCATTATGAATACATTTGTGGATTTGTAATCTTTAGAGAGCACACTTCTCCATTTATAATTAAAAAGTTGTTGCAATCTTATAAAACATCTAAATTACGTTACAAACTCGAGTTTAAGTGTTTCGGACAACTCAAATTGTTGGCCGAGAAATTTTGTGATGATATTTGGGAGAAGTGAAGAAATTATTTTCAATATTGTTAAACTTGAAGTTTATGAGTAGTGTTGGCAGCAGTTGCTTCATAAACTCGAGTTTGAGCTTGAGTATTTGATAAATTCTGTGGTGTTGTTTAAGACCTGTTTGAAAATATTTTTAATATTGCTAAACTCCAAGTTTATGACTAGTGTTAGTACTAGTCACTTCCTAAACTCGAGTTAAAGGTTTTCATAGTACACGGTGAGGTGTGTTCAAGATGAGTTAAAAATTATTTTTTGTATGGAAAACTCCAAGCTTGCAAAGGGTGGTAGTTTTCGTTGCATTATAAACGAGTCCGTAGACTTCAGAGCACGAAGGAGAGAGTTTTAAAACCCCTTATTTCTACCCGACATATTTACGGCGATGAACATGACTTTTCTACTTAAAATTATCTCAAAGCCAAAATCCCAATAAGTTATTTTATACCTATAGATAAATAGGGGCAAGGGTCGAAAGACTAGTCAAAGTATTGGTTTTTGACAAAATAACGGCATTATGAAACAAGTCGTTTTTATGAAAAAATTTACACTTAAGAGTTGCACAAAAGTATAAAATATTATCAAAAGTCTTCTAATATACCTATATTGATCGAGTGACCTATTAGTACCTCCGGGACGTTAGGTTTTTTGAGGCTAACCTAGACTTCAGATTCTGTCTGAATGTGCTATTCATGACATGTGACTTGATTTGGTGGAATAAGTACTCGAATATTGTGTTCATCGAATTCATTCCTGCAAAAAAAGTCGAGGAGGGCATTTGAATGATGAATGATGAAAAATTTAAGTGGATCGATGCTACATTAAATAAAAAAACATGAGAGTTTCCTTAACAATTAGTGTTTTTTTTTTTTTGTTTTAAGAAATCATATTTTTGAAAACACTGTATATCTAAGAAAGTCGTTTGAAAATTTTAAGTCAATAAGTCCATCCGTTTCGAAAACATTTGCCTCGTCTACTCTAAAAGCAGTGTTTTGAGAAAAACGCACTTAAAGTTTCGGTACCCGATAATAATAGGTTCCATTTTTAAAAGTGGATCATAAGGTCCTACCTTGCTCTAGTCTAAATCACTGTTAAAAGTTTAAAAATGAACGCGATACACTTCATACGTGTGCGATTTATTTTATTTGAATTTTTTATTAACTCTTACAGAGAAGAAGTATAATTTTAATTATTTTTAATTATTTCAAATAAAATTACTTATTATTTGTGTGTGTTTTTTTATCAACACTAAGATATGAAGAGAAACTAAATTTATTCAAAGCAAAATTAAAATGAGCTCAAATGTTGCACAATCAAATATGTTCACAAAAACATAGGTACATATATGGCATGCAACAGCATGAACAGAAGAAATTGGTTTCAGTAAGGTAAAAGCGTGTGCCCGAAAACGTTGCTAGCATTGTGGCTGTAATGGAAACTGGCATTGTGGAATAGCACAGACACCCGCATACATATATACTTTTATAAATATCAATATAGAAAGCCAGCCAAAGGACAAGCTAAGCCACTCTACAGCAGGAAGAGCAGCTGCGCTTGAAGCACACCCATATATGTACGACAACTATTGCTGCTTCCTTGCAGCCGCACCGACATGCGCTACCACACTGTCAAATGCAACAGTTGCACAGTCACAAAAACGCTACCAGCATAGCGACGGACGGCAGGATTGCCTGGTGTTAGCAGCATAAACTTTTGCCGAACTTAATTGAAAATGAAAATTTCAGTAGCTGCTCAAACTAGGCGGCAAACTTTTTTTGTAGCCAAATGCCAAGCAAGCAGGCGAATCAAGCATAAAAAAAAACCAAACGGAAAATAAAACACAACAAAAGTAATTGTATAAAATGGAGTAGCAGCAAGAATTGAAGGCAACAGCCGCAACTGAAAAGCACCAAACTTCAGCGTGAAACTGCCGCTGCCGCTGCTGCAGGTGGCAGCTCCAAATGCTGGCGACAAAACAAATGGGAAAATTTTCAACAAACTTGCCAAAGTGGCAAATGGAAAAAATTAAAATCTGTTTTTGTCCAGCGTTGCCAACTAACTGCGACCACTCAACAGTGTGTGTGCGGCGCAACTTAACTTAACTCCTTCAAGCTTTCACAATTCATTGGTGCATTTGTCTTACGATTGCATTTGAGTGGTGAGTGGTGAGTGGCACAGAGTGGCGATGAGTGTTGCAACAACGTCGAAAATTCGCAGCTTGCTTGCATCAGACGTGATATATCTCGGGTGGATAGTCAGTGAAGTGCTGAGAAATTAATGATTTTCTTCTTGAGGCGACAGTCGAAGAACAATAGGAAGGAACAAAGCTCAGTACTAGCAGTTTGTTGCCTCAAGCAACTTTCCACTTCTTATAAAACTTATTGTGATTTTTTTCCTTGAGAACACAACACTGCAATTGAATTTGAATTGAATTCGAGCACAATTTGCATTGGAGATAATTAATGCAAATGTTGTCAGAATTATGTAGCCAACTTGCAGCGTGCGTAATTGCAACATATTGCCTGCAGCTGGCTGCCGCCGAACTTACTGCCGACACTTGCCAACTAAACTTTAGCCGAATAGTTTGCTCTTTTGCTGTTTTTCCAAGCAAACAATTTAACTCAAGAAAAGAGGAAGAAAACTATGTGGAGCAGCGACAGCAGGCAAAGCAAACAAATTTGGATTCGGTGTGCGAAATTGGGTGAAACGAAAAAATAAATGTTCAGAAATTGGGAAAAGTGAAAATTAGCATAGATTACCATATATAGTGCTCTTATTTTTATGGGATATTTGAGTTAAAATTTAAATTTATTTTTATTTTTTTGGAATATTCGAGATAAAAGGTTCAAAAAAAATTTAAATTTATTTTTATTTTTTTGGAATATTCGAGATAAAAGGTTCATTCTTTCTTATTATGATATATTTCACATTAACCGATAAAGGTACATAAGTAGTCTACTGAAAGTTCGAAAAGCATTATTTTGGATATATGGATATTAGATCCTGCATCCATTTTTTTCATTATATGTACTTTCGGCACCAGATTTTATTACTATCAGAAATGCATTTCTTTACGATATCGACGATATCGGATGCCTTTGTGGGTGATATAAAAATAGGTCACGTTTAAGGAGGTCTTCATTTTCGTTATTTGGTGGCTTGAGTCGCTTAAGTTTGACTCTGGTACTTTTCTTTACCATTTAAAGCCCCATTCCCAATCCTAAGACTTAGTTGAAGATAGTTGAAGGTCTCGAACTGACGTAAAATATACAGAATGTGAAATTGGCAAATCAAATATTTTGCATTCAAAACTCATATTAAAAATTAAAGTTAAATTCACAAAGCAAATTATATTCATCTTGCATTTAAATATACATATTTGGTAGACCAATCACCCAACATGGCCAAAAACAACCGATTAACGCTACTTAGACAAAAAGCGACCTCGCACAGCCCTCAGTCAAATAAGATGATGAAATCTTGAGAGGCAATAGAGAAGAGTAGCAAGCAAAATTAGTACCTCGGTTAACTTCCTATTTATTGCTCAGTTTATATTCCAGCTATATTATATATATACTAATCTGATCTGTTTCTTCGGAAATTGCATCATTGCTTTAGACAAAAACCAGTGCCAAATTTTTTGAAAACATCTCGTTAAATGAAAAATTATTCCGTACAAGCACTTCACTCCAATTGTTCAGTTTGTGTGGCAGTTAGATGCTATGGTAGGCCAATCTGAACAATTTGTATGGAGATTTTAGCGCTGTCCTGGAAAATTGTCTGTGCCAAATTTCGAAAATATATTACCCCAAATGAAAACGATTTCCATAAAATCACTTAATTCCGATCGTTCAGTTTGTATAACAGCTATTTATATGCTATAGTAGTTCGATATCGTCGATTCCGACAAATCAGCAACGTCTTGAAAAGAAAAGAGCATGCGCAAAATTTCATATCGATAACTCAAACCCTGTATGAGTAGTTAACATATATAGAGAAGTACATGACTAAGCTGATTCAGCTCGTCATGCTGTTCATTTATACATCACCGACATTTCCTGCTGTGTGTCATAAACCTCATGGCAATTACACTATTCAGGGTATAAATATATAAATATGCCTTCCTGATCACCAAACCCATAATTCACCTAATTTCCACTTCTTCTTAACCATTTCGACCCACTGGTATTTATTTAGAAATTAATGAGAATCCTCTTGGTGGAATGCTTGGCATTTTGCTCGCAAAATTCGCGCACATTTCGTGGACTTTTTATTTTCGTATGGCAAAGTCATAATAAAGTGGAAGTTCAAAACAAGATAAGGAAAGTCTGTCATTTGTGGTATATAACGAAAGAACTGATGAAAACAACTTTTTGCTCTGTACAATTTGTAGTCACACAAATTCAGAAAAAGTTTAAGAAAAGTGGACGATTTGTTAAAGAAGTCTGGAGTTACTATTTGCACTGTAGGATATTTAGAATATAGTAAGGTTGATAGTAAACAGAAATTAGTTTTGTAAGCCACCTTTAAACTTAGTCAATGTTGTTAAGAATGTTCTTTCACAGTAAATCTTTTTAGAAAGCTCGGTTTACATTTTAAGTAATTCTTGGAGAATTGGATAATATGATTTTAGGTCTCCAGTTGCTGTATTGCCGACAATCAGAAAGTACGCCTACATCTTAATACATTTCTCCTCTTGCCAAAATGGTGTTTTGTGCATGAAAGATTTTAGATACATGGCTTCGTTGTTCTGAAGCAAAATTTCGACAAAGATCTTTCCAAGCTTCCCGAAGCAAGTGTTTACCATTGAGCATGGCGTTGGTAGTTTTGTCAAAATATTTTTTTTAGAAGAAAATGCGTGATATAATAATTCAAACTGAAAAGTGTGCATATGAGAAAGTCAGTCGAGGGTTTCCATACCAAGGCTTATATTTCAATTTTAGGGAAAGTCAAGTGGTCTTTAGTAATACAGCTATCTTAGGAAATTACGTACTAGACGTATTTTCAAATTCACAAAAAAAACTTTTGTTTTAAAATTTAGTATAAAATTAAGGTCAAAATATAGTCAGAAGAAGTGACTTAAGTTGAAAATTATGTAATGCAATAACCTATATAAAATATGTACCTACAAAAAGCTAAAACAAATCCAAAATTCTCATCCGAATTTCGCATCCATTACTCTTTATTTGATTATGTTGTATATCCTGTGCCTCACTCTCCAAAGGCAGTCATATATTTCCCACAAATGACTCAACCAATTATAACAAAGAGAAATGTTCCAAAAGAAAAGAAAGGAAAGAAAATAATTGCTTGTCATAAATCTAAATTACTTAAGGCTTTGCGCCACATATAGTAGGCCAATATAACTAAGTGGCTGTGAAGGACTGGAGAACACACAAAAACTGTGTAATTCTTTAGAAAATACGTTAGCACACTTTTAGGCGCCATGGCGACTTTTATAGTACTTGAATGAAATGCGAAAACAATTAGTAGCAATTTACAAGGTAGGCAATTAATTTAAATGTGGCAAAAGAATAGAAAAAACTTAACGTTGAAAGGATAAAGAAAGGAATTTGCAACAAGAGAGAGCAGGAGAGAGAGGAAAATAGAGTAGAGGACTAGGTATCTGGGTAACGATGGTAATGAAATAAGGCTAGATTTGCAATAAAATGTCTGACACAGCTATAAATATATATCTAAAGACAAAACATCTAATAAAGACGTTGGAAAAAGAAGACCTGCTATGCACGAAATGAGCCGTAACAGAGATAAATATTACAGCAATATACCAACGCCGAATAAAATTTTATTGGAAAGGCGATTTTACATAGAAACATACAAACATACAAGCACAAGCAAATATATGTGCTCAAGTCACTTATCAGACTCTGTGAAACAAATTAATTCAAACAGCAACTAATCCCAGCCGCCTTTTAGGCGCACCAACCGGACATGTTTCACAAGTTCACACAATCGAAGACACGAATGTGATTTTGTGTGTGCAGTTTATTGCATACTTTCAAGGGCGCTACTACAAATTACAACAACGCTTAATGCGCATTAATACTTAAAGACTCGAATTAATGTCATGACATTATTTATCAATGATGACCCGAACCAAATGGGCGATAATATTTCAACGCCACAGCATGACCGTTGAGTAAAAAAGACATAAGCTGCTGCTGCTGGGTTGGACATAAAAGTGAAGGGCCGCCAACATGTACGCCATATATTCATAAGTATAAGTATTAAAGCATGTACGACGGGTAATGCCGAACCACAAAACCATTATCAGTATTTTCAACATGTTTAACAGCAGCTTCATTGTTATTATTGAGGCCTTAGTCACGGCGGCGTGAGGCCCAAGTGATAAAGTGTGTCGGCATCACGTGCGCGCATGTTTGGTGAGTGGTCAATTTGAGTTTGGTCTGGTGGTAGGTTGGTTGCGCGTCGGTCGATGTTGGTGCGTGTGTACACTGCTGGCAGTGTGATGAGATGAAAAAATCGTTTGCAATGACAGGCTTGCTAGCGTGGCGTGAGTACCTCGCCCGTCTCCGACATGCAAAAAATTGGTAAAATTAATTTCCGGCTTTTGAGCGACAGACGAGTCGGCGCACCACCTTGCTTGTTTGCATTAAGCTCGTGAGCCAGATAAATGAGTACAAGCAAGTATATCTCCTTTCAATTAATTTTTCTCTCCCACTTTGCTTACGTGAATAAAAAATAATTAGATAAAATTGAAATTGTATTTAAGTGTGGCGGATATTGAATTTGCTAACTCCGATCGAAATCTATTTGTGTATTTTGGGTTATTTTTACTTACCGGGTGGTTGTAGTTGTGGCAAGTAGAGTAAGTGCTTTAGTTAGGAAATAAAATTATGTTTAGACAACATTCAAAAATATAAGCTAGAAATCGATAATGATTATTTAAAATTACCCTTTTGTTACTTAGACGAAGGGTAATATGAAATTATCGCGATATTTCCACATATTTTTCACTTATATCGGATCTAATGTAACTTCATATAAATTACCAAAATTTTCTAATATTAACGGATGAATTTTCCATCCTTTGTTTATTTGCCTTAATTTTATTTGAAGAGGACTTTTAAACTTACTGTACCAAAAATGAGTGAGTTCTACCTCATTTTTTTACGTTTATGTTTTATAATTTTTTTCTCATATGGGTGCTTAACCTAGCCCTCAAATAAAAAACACTTATTATCCGTGTGACTTAGTCTATATGATTCGTGATGGGACCTTAATGAACTTCAGAGAACATTTGATTAATATGTTTGCCTATGAAATTTATTATTTTAATTTTTCTGATTACTTTATAGAATATGCCTATGGTATAATTATACACATTCAAAACTGGGCTTAAAATAAATTTGTAAGATATCTCGCGCCATAATTGCTTAAAGGGTTGAGTATATTCAGAAGCATGAAAAAATTACACTTAAATTTTTTTTTTGCCAGTGCAGTTTCTTGTAAATTGGACTAAAATACATAATAAGCACACCTTAAATATCCCACAGACCTCTTAGCGCATCAGACGCGATATTTTTGGCAAACAGTCAACCATAAGCACTGTGGTAAACATTCTTGGCATCTGATTTTTTGAAAATTTTTAGTGCGATGTTAACAATTCTTGGACATAAGATGAAATACATAAAGGATTCTAAGTGTTCAAAGTTTTATTCGAATTCATTGAATGATTATTGATTGAGTGGAAAGGGAAAAATCAGATAGAATTTCAGATTTTGTTATATAGGAATAAGGCGTGGTTTTTGTCTAGCTTTGCCCATTTTCACACCAAAATGTGGGAATGCCAAAATTATATTATTTACGGAATTTGGTTCAAATCGGTAAAGAAGATCCAAAGATATGGATATTTACCTAAATGGGGTTGCTGCCACGCCCATCGCTCAAGTACAACAGCTGCTCCTATAAAACTATCTTGCGCCAACTTGGGTGTTAGATTTAACGTCTCTTAACCATTCAGTTATTGATTTATCGCTCTTTTGGTATCTTTTAGCATAACTGTTATATAGTGAGTGGGCGTGGTTATAATCCGATTTCACCTATTTTCGTTCTGTCGCAAGAAGTGTCGACATGATATGTCCAGTGCAGTTTGTAAGGTTTGGAGATATACTAGTGTGTCCAAAAAATAAGGTGACATTTGAATTTAAACTGCGCGCGTCGAAGGATTTGGAGAATTATTTTTTGTTTTAGGTTGGTAGTACTGTCAGTCACATTTATGTCAAATTTCATGTTAAAAAATTCATTAGAGTTTGAGATACGTGTCGTTTTGTGAGCTGCTAAAAGTGAGTTTTTCGTTTTTTGCGATGTCGAAATTTGTTGAGCAAAGAATTTGCATTAAATTTTGTTTACGGAATCAATTTTCTGCTGCAGATACGTTGAGGATGGTGCAGAAAGCCTTTGGTGATGAGGCTATGTCTAAAAAAATGTTTACAAGTGGTATAGTGAGTTCCAAGCCGGCCGTGAACGTGTCGAAGACGAAGAGCGTCCAGGGCGACCATCAACCTCAACCGACGAAGCTCACGTTCAACAAATCGGTGTTGAAAAACCGTCGATTAGCAATTAGAGACCTTGCTGATGAAGTTGGCATATCGAAAAGCTCAGCCAATACCATTTTGAAGGATGTTTTGGGCCTCAAGCGCGTCAAATCTCGACTGGTACCGAAAACATTGAATTTTTTGGAAAAAAAGCGTCGAGTTGAAGTGTGTGAAACGATGCTTTCCGACTACCAGGGTGTCATGAAATGCATTATAACTGGCGAGGAGACTTGGATCTATGCTTACGACCCCGAAACAACCGATCAATCGAGTGAATATCGTGCCAAAAGAGAGCCGAGACCGAAAAAATCTCGCCAAAGTCGCTCAAAAATCAAGATCATGTTGACTGTTCTCTTCGATTATCGTGGTGTTGTGCATTATGAATTCCTTCCAACTGGTCAAACAGTCAACAGGGAATATTATTTGAACGTTATGCGTCATTTGCGTAACGCTATCCGCCTAAAAAGGCCGGAATTGTGGAAAGACAATTCTTGATTTTTACACCAATATTATGCAACATCCCATACTGCCCTCGTAATTCGTGATAATTTCGCCAAAAACTCAACCCATATCGTTCCGCAACCACCGCATTCACCTGATCTGGGGCCGTGCGACTTCTGGCTGTTCACCAAGCTCAAAAGACCGCTCCGGGGACACCGTTTTTATACGATAGAGGAGATTCAAGCCGCAGCGAAGACGGAACTGAAGGCCATCCCGGAAAGTGACTGCAACCAGTGTTTCGAAGATTGGAAAATCCGTTGGCATAAGTGCATTGCATCGGGAGGGGATTACTTTGAAGGGGATGAAATTGATTTGGAAGAATAAATAAAGAATTTTCAAAATAAATACAATGTCACCTTTTTGGGCACAGTAGTATAAGCAATAAATCTACTAGGCGGTGGGACCACGCTCACTTTTTCGTTATCGTTTCGCTTCGTCATGGCATTTTATAAGTTTTCGATTAATGGGGTTTTGTGAGCGTAGCGGTGATCTGATTTCATCATCGACGAACTCGTCCTTATTTTTTTGCTAAGGAATATAACCACCAGGTTTTATTCCGATATCTCAATTTTTATTCTAGCGATCACTTGCACGGACGGAATTTTATTGAAATCTTCCAGCGCTTTTCGATCTTTAGTTGTCACTAGTTGAAAAGGCATAGTTTAAAAAAAAACACACAATTGAAGTTTGACACAACCCTTCCAGAACCGAAAACTCCTTCCCAATTACACTAGTAAACTTTGTTTTGTGAACTTTGTGATGATTTTCGTTTTTGTTGATGTATCCTCATTAACATAAGCTGTCTTCGACTTCAAATCACTGGCGAGGCGTTGTTCATTGACTCCTCAAAAACTAGTTTGGAAGCAAGGATGCTCCATAACGGAATAAACTTCCTCAGTGCCTGTGGGGTGTAATGTGGCTTTAAAGAGACATATGCTGGACTCTCATCTGGATTTCGTTCTGACAAACTTGTGTGCTATGAGTGCGAATACGGCGAGGGGATCCATCAGGACATATACTTAATGGAGAAATGCTATCAAGGGAAGTGGAGAGCAGGATACTTGAAAATACCTGCCAGAAGCCAAATATTAAAAAAAATCATAAGTATTTTTCTATATTAAACAATAATTTCTCTAAATGCAGCTAACATTTGAATTTTTTAAGAAAATATATGATCTGACTTCAGAATGTGTGTTCTCTTTATTGTTTAGTGGCCCTAATACATTCAAAATTTAATATGAGTTCTCATGAACAAAAAATGTTAAAATATTGTTAACCAATGAAAGTTGCTTACATAACGGCCTTTAACCTTACATTCGAGTTGGGTGAAAGTAGAAAACATTAAACCTCATATTTACACCTTTTACACTTGTACCTGACATACCTTTCCGTTATGATATAGCGCTAAATCACGACAAGTTAATTTAATAACACTTTTTCACAATTTTAATGATCGCAGAGCAAACTTGGAGCAATTTTAAGAGCTTTGTAATAAACTTTGAGAATTCTAATTGAATTTTCACTCACTTTTTTCACTTTTCACAAAGTTTTTCAATATTTTGGCTTATATTATTTTTCGTAAATTCTACTTCGGGACTTTTCTTACACAGCAGCGGAACGTAATAAAAGCGATTTAAATTTCAAATAAATTTGCTGCACTCACACTCGTCGCCGCCACCACAATGCACTGGCAAAATGGCTGCCGTGCACAAATCTTGGCAAACAACTTTGAAGAAAATAAAAAAATAATTTATGCTAACTTTGCTAAAAATTCTTAACTCACAGCAACTCATTAAAAGGCGAAAAATTTTACGAAGCCAAAACAGAATCCACGCAGCTGTGCGCGCGCATTAATTTGGGAAAACGAGCGCTTTTCCATATAAATATATACCTTTTTGGCATTTTGCCTCATAATACTGCTCTAAGTAACGATTAATTTTTTTATTTCGAGTTAAAAAATGAATGAAAAAAACACAAAACTTGATTTGTTGTCGATAAAATGGAAAAATAAAAAATTCATTTGAATTTAAATCGACTTTCAATGAGACCAGAATAGCCGTGTAATGGCAACAACAACAACAAATAACAAGCGCCGACTAAGTACAATGCGACATGCGACAACAATAGCAACAATGCGTCACCAACTTTATCACTTTGAATTTTGAGTAAAGCAAAACTTTTCACTTTGACTTTGCAGAATTTGCGGCGCAATCACCTCGAAGCGACTACCCGAAACACACACACACATACATACATGTATGTAGCCAACGAAAACCTGCCACCCTTAGCGCTTACTGTACCAACATTTCGCAGCTATTGTTGCTTTTGTTGCTGTCATTGCTGTGAAAACTTTATCGTTTGTGTGCACAATATTTATGCATATGCCAGAAACATGTCGACTACAAAAACAACAACAACGATAACAACATTTTCACATTTTTGTATAAAAGAAAACCAATAAAATACAGCAATACAGTGAGAGCATCAACACCAATAATGACAGGCAACACACATACATACATACACATTTACATATATATATACACATATATATACCATATAACACATATATAAATATATGTATAGATGCTTTTATATACAAATGTACTGATATATACATACATCGTAGCAGTCAGACAATTCCACTTCGCCCAAATGTAAGCCAACACGACTCTGTTTTCAATTTATTGCCACTTGTTTTTATTGTTATCACAGTTACTGCTGTTGTCGTCATATATTCGGCTTTACGTAAAACCTTCCTTGTAAAATGGAAACATTTGGATGGCACCTTGTTAAATCCTTTATGAATATTCAGCTTTAAAAGCACTCTAAATTGACTATGAACACTCTCTCTCTGTGACGGAGTACTAGCGATTGTTTCAAAACAAACGATGTACATATGTACATATACATACAAACATGTCGAAGATTAATGGTATTAAAAGAAACTGAAATTTTTTAAAATTCTAAAAAGTAGTAGAATTTTCCGTTTAGAGTATATTTATTATAGAAGACAGTACTTTGAATAGCAATCAATAATCAATATTTTTAATCCATTCAAAGTCGATATCGTTTAAAAAAAATTGGATTCTGCTTCAGATAAACATTGTGAAAAAAGCACCCGGATATTGTACATAAAACACAAAATTTTTAAATTTTCATTAATACTTATTTTGTTGCCTTCAAAGTAGTCCTCACCAGATGTAATGCCAACAACTTTTTCAGTCCTCGAAGCACTATTCATGAGCATCTTTTGGGATGGCCTTCATCTCCGTCAGCGAATTTTGTTTTATCTCTTCGATCAATTGAAAACGGGTCCTTCAGAGCAACAATTTCAGTTTGGGGAACAAGAAAAAATTATACGGAGCAAAAACTGGTGAATAAGGTGGTTTATCCATGCTATTCATTGCGTTTTTGGCTTTAAATTCAGTCACAATCGCGGCTCGATGCGATGGTGTAAAATCCATGAATTGTCCTTCAACAATTTCAGCCATTAATATGACAAAATAGTACACCTTATTGACCGTCTGTCCCTCTCGAACAAATTCATGAAACAAACCACGAATATCGAAAAATACAGTGGGCCTCACCTTATTTTTGGAGTGGCTTTGGCGTGACTTTTTTAGTTTCCGTTAAATTTTTTCCTTTCATTCCGATGATTGTTGACTTGTTTATATGTCATACTCATAAATCTAAGTCTCGTTGGTAGTTATAAAGCTCTCCTTGAATGTGGGATCGGAATTTGTGCTGTCAAGCATGTCCAAAGAGACTCGTTTATGGTACTCTTTTAGAAGAAAACTCAGCTTTACCGAGACGAGTCGCGCGAAAACGCGTTTCATACCCAAATAAACCACCAAAATCATTCGAACGAACTCGCTAGAAATGTCAAGCTCTCTTGCCATTTTCCAAACATTTGCCTGAGGCTTTTCAAGCACTATATACTATATTTCACTTTTTCAATATTTTCATCAGTTGAATAGATCGAAGGTCGTTCAGAACTAAACATGTCTTCAACGATCTCTGGACCGCCTTTGAAGGCTTTGTACGTCTCGTAGGTTTGTGTTTTATTACCGTAAGCCTTTTCTAATATTCAAAATTCCAAAACAAAAGATTATTTCGTTAAAAACACAAAACTTGAGACAAACTCTTTGTTCCATATTTTTATCCATTGTATAAATCACAGCGCACTGCTGAGGTATATCGACTTAAGCAGCTGTCGTAAAAAGATCACGCTCATATTTGGCATAGTAATTAAGGACAGTCCTACCAACTTGGAAAAGTTTTTGGAATATCATTTATCCAGGGAATTTAAATAAATATTTTCAACAACTTTTTGTCACAAAGCATATTTTTACAAGTTAGGTCAAATATTCTTAATAATACAATAATATGGAAATATTATCTGAGTTGTTAAGCTTAGTACAAACGAAAAAAAAACATTAATTTCGTTTTCACGAAGTGCTGACTTCATGACGGTGAGGATAATTTCTCTAAAACTACTAAACTAATCGATTTGAAAGTTACCCTCGAACTTTTTATATATACTAATGATCAAAGAATAATAATGATCAAAGCAATAAGATTTTGATAATCATCATTTCAGCCACTTTTTAAGCCTTTTTTTTTCAAAAATAAAGACGACCTATTTAGGGTGCAGATACTACTTCGAACATTACCTATATTCATCTATAAAAAACCTAATTTTCTTGATTTTTGGATTTATTTTAAGCAGAAAAGTCTTCCTTACTGGCAGACAGATGTTTTCGGAAATTCACGTGAAGATCGGTTTTGAAATCCAACTAATTCAAAATCTTAAATTAATCGCCGATTATTAATATAGACCAAATTCACATTATTTATTAATATATTACAGAAAAATAAAGACATCTTCAAACAGAATTCCCAAAATATTGTTTTTTTTTTTGTGGCTTGCAAGTGTTACATAAACACCTTGAGATGCTCATAAGCTTGAAGTAAAATAATCTATATCTCATTGCATACTTTCTACCACATATGAAAGTTCTATTATCAACATCAAATATTCCTTCACAAAATCACTTACGATAACAATAAAAACTTACAACAACACAAATGTCTAAAATGTCAAAGTTAGAGCTAGCAACAGCAGCCAGTTGTTGCCACTGAAGCGTTTGCGACAAGAAAGACAAGTTCCCTGTCAAATACCTTGAAACAAACTTAACAAGGTCACACAGACTACGAAGAAACTGCACGTGGAATAACAATAAATAGCATTGTAGTAACGAATATTGTTGTTCGTGTTTATAAAGTTCGCTTGTTGTGATGTTCATGAGACGTGAAATTTCGGCTTATGCGAGTGTGCATGTGTGTATTTATACATATGTATATGTATGTAGGGAATAGAGATGCTCGCGATGTGGAACACAGTTTCAGTTTTCAATTTATGACAATGCCACGCGTATTATCTGCCAGACAATTGAAAATGTTGCATGTTAGAGTAAAAAGTGAAATGGTGAGAGTGATTGAAAATGGGTTTGCAAATGGAATATGCTGGGAATATGGGCTTGCATATTCTTGCAAAAAAATATATGTAATCATATTTATGTATATAAATGAAAAGGATAAAATATAAAATATTTTTTTTTTACTATAATAAAACGTTTCTACTTTTGAAATTGTTTCCAAATCATATTTTTCGTACTTGTAAATTTACCTTTTTATTCACCTTGGCAGCCTATATTAGAAAATGAGTTAAATTAAATATATGGTAAAAAGTAAAAATTGAGTTTAAATATTGAAATCTCTTTAGAAAATTTAAAATTGAACTGCAGAATTTATCTTATATTTAAGCTGTTAACTCGCCTGCAATCTAGGCCTTTCTTCTGTAGTGGATGCCAATTTTTCTGTATTATAAGAAATATTAGAGGAGTACATTATACCTAGCTTCATTAACTAAATTCTCAGATATAAAAATCATCTTATTTGGCATATTTGCTGAAATTGTCACTATAATAGGAGAAGAAGTATAAAGGTGGTGAACTTAAACCTGGAACATTTGCCCTGCATTCTTATGGTTTTCAATGGAACAATATTTTTGTCGGAGTTTGATATCTTGAAAGATGTTACTTCATTCACACTCAGTTTGCATTGCCATTTAATTTCAAACTGACCTACTGGAACAACTTTTGAGAATACTACAAATTTATTACCCAAAAAATAATGGTTCGGTTTTCAATAACAAAGAAGCCATTTTTGAGACACCGTTACATCGTCAATACGTAACTGTTTGATGCCCTCTATGGGCAGAGGTAATCATTGGTACAAGTTTCTTTAAGCCTGCCAATCAACATTAGATTTCAAAAGGGAATACTATAGAGCTTATGACGGCGCTATATGCCAATATAGTAACGAAACAATCAATTTATTGAAGAAAACTTTTGGTGAGTGCATCACCCCTCGTCGAGGGCCTAAGGTGTAACCTCCAACACCGTCGATCTATTTTTTGTGAGGTTATGTAAAGTCGATTGGCACCTTGGAAAATAACTTTCGGTTCGTTATTGATGTCATAAGGCCATTGGCTTTAAAGAGGAGTCGAAAATCGAACTTCACGGCATAAATTTTTTCGTGCCTGCCTGTAGTACTGAAACTGGAACTGTCTTTTCGTATTTTTTTATTAGATATTTCAAATGGACTTGATTCTTAACTCGTAATTACTTCATCATAGTAACTCAGTTATGGATTTTTTTTTTAATTTTACACTTTTTTACAAAAATAATAACAATTACTATTATTCAAATAAACGGTGTAAAATTAAGTTATAGATATACAGTTAATTAAAAGCAATAACTGAACTTACCTTATACGAGTATGCTGCACGATATGTGACATTTGTAGGAGGCAAGCATACTGGAAATAAAAAAGAATAAAAAGGAAAATATTTCAGATGTTTTGTTTATATTTTTCAAAAGGTTTTTAGTTATGTATTAAAATAATTTAAAAAAAATGTTTGTGCTTTAAACATTTTAAAAATTAAAATTAATATTTCAAAACAAAAAACATATTAAAAAAATATAAAAGTTTTATACTTAATAAAAATATAAAATATATTTTATGATATATATATATTAAAAATATTTTATAAAATAAAAAATAAAAAAAATAGAAAATTTAAATTAGTTTAAAAATTAAAACATATAAAAATTTTATAATTTAAAAAATAAAATATTTAAAAAAATTAAACATGTTTTGTGAAATTAAAAATTAACGACAAAACAAAATCCACAAGAAAATATAAAAGTTTTATAATTAAAAAAAAAAATAAAAAATATTTTATGATAAAACAAATTAAAAAAAAATTATTATATTAAAATATATGTATATAAAAAATTTAAAATTTTTTAAAATCACAAATATTTTATAAATATAAAAATGAAAAAAAAAAATAAAATTTAAATTAAATTAAAAATTAAAATATATAAAAATTTTATAATCTAAAAAAATATTTTCTGAAATTAATATTTAAAGGCAAAACAAAATTCACAAATTAATTTTATTAAAAAAAGCTTTTACAATATTAAAATTTTTCGTTTCTAAAATTTTGCATTTTTTTTTTTTTTTTTTTTTTTTTTGCTTTACTTTTAAAAAATAGTTTATTAAGCAAAAAAAAGATAATATCGCTTACAACCACAAATAATTCTTCCAAAATATTAAAATTACAAAAGCAATCAACAACTGTGCACATTTAATCATTATTTGTTATATAAAAACGTTTATTATATTCTTCACTTAAGTAATTTCTTTCATTCCCCGCATGCCCACCGCCTATTCCCACAACACCTGCTGAGAATATAAGAAAATTAATGCACGTTATATCTGCACTTAGCAACACCTGACTTTTTCCCAAGGGCACATTAGCTCACTTACTACTTATCCATGCGTGTGTGTGTGCGCCTTTTTGCATTTTATTGCGCATATTTCGCAACGGAACAAATTTCATTACTTTGCGCGCCCCCTACACACACCCACTCAAGTGTATTGAAATTTACGCCGCGACATTTTTCTATTATTCAATTTCCATTTAAATTTATTTCACACACCCGCTCAAGCAGAGACGTGTGTATATGCCCCCACGCGTTAGCGTATTTTGCATATTTTACACTTTTTAATATGATTTTTATGCACACCTGTCAATTTTTCCACTTTGCCGGCGCCGTTGTAGCTTTTCCTGTTGTTGCCGCTGTCTTTGCGCGATTCATTGATTCACTGTGGAGGCAGTGAAGTGCGAAGGGCACTAACAATGGAAAGGAAAACGAGCCAAAGGTGCGACACTGTCTAGTGATTTATGATAATCATAACATAAATGCGATGTCACAAGTCACAAAAGAGCATGGCACAATATTGCGTTGCTGTCTTCTGTGCGCACAATCTACCTACTCGTACACATACAAGCATATAAATGATAATGTGCGTCAATTGTTGCGCCCTGCAAACATTTTAATAATAAAATTTTAACGCGCCGTCAGCAGTAAATTTGTACGTACATTATGTTTACGATGCAAATGTGTGAGCAAATGCTTTTAAGTGTAATGCGGATTTGTGTAGCAAATAAATAATAGCTGACTTCACACTTCGACTGTCATGGCGTATACGCAACTTTTTGCTTTGTTAGTGAAAATGCGAAAAATGCATGAATTATATTCAATATTTGATTGACAAATATTTTGTGCATAAATTAAAAATACCAATAAATACAGTTATTTTGTTGCAATATTCATTTACTCATTAACGTTGGTTAATTTGCTTACATAGACATGCCTTTGTGCAAGTCCATTAAAGTTTTT
>JBAWJQ010006484.1:0-114305 GCA_037783105.1 Bactrocera zonata
TCTAGAGTAGAATAATCCCTTAAACGTATTTTTCTCAAAACACTGTTTTTCTGGTCGGCCCGGGTCCTAACTGACATGTCTATAGATTGAGCATAAACAAGAATATTTGATTTCAGATAACATCAAGAGCCAAAATCACCCGGGCCACCCACGTGCATTTTTTTGAGGTTCCTACTTCGAGTGACAATAATAATAGTAACAAAGTATTATACTTTTTCAAATATTTTTTTTTTTTAATTTTCAATATGTAAATAAAAACACTCTAAATATTCAAGATATTTCATTTTTATTTTCCTATAAAAAACCATCCTCCAAAGAAGTCATGAAAATAGGCATAAGTTACCAGACTACTACCTGAAGAGATATCTTCAGGAAATTTGGCATGGATTACCCAAGACAACGTTATCATTTCTGAAGAATTTTTATAGATCGGTGATCCTATAACATATAGCTGACATACAAACTGAAAGATCAAATCATCAATTCTTATAAAAGAATCTATTTTATTTGGATGTGATATCCCTCTGAAATTATTGTCCAAGAGAAAAGGCGAAACTCTTGACCACTCTAGGCGCTCAAATCTCGTCATTCGCCATTGTTCAGATTTGATAATCTTGACAATTCCCATTCGAATATTCTCAATCACTTCCATACTTCTTCTAAAATGTTCCATACATATGCAGTATATCCATACATATGAAGGAATAGTCCTCTACTGTTTACTTAACTAAAGTTTCGAGCAGCAAATTGTTGGGAATATCAAAAAATTGTACAGTTGTCAATATCGTCTGACCTTTACTGAGTTCTTTCTAATGACTTTGGCTGCATTCTATTTTTTGTTTTTTGCTTTGCATCTGTCGACAAGTATATTTCGTAAAAATTTATTTACATATAAATATTTGCCGACACGATAGAAAGAGAACTACGCGTGTGTTATATCGTAACAGGTCATTCACTGCTGAATGTTGTCTCGTTCATGACTCACTTATATAATTTCTTCACAAATCTAAACACCGAAAATACGAGTCAAAAAATTGTCGTATTCGTCGACTGTATACATACATACATATGTAGGTGTATGTAAAAATGTGTTTACTATAAACTTGTAAATACGAGTTCGTATGTGTACGAACAAAATCGAGCGCAGCCAAGCCAATAAAGTTAAGTTAAGACGTTCAACCGGAAAGGAATCGGGGAATGAGTAGGAGCTGTCTGTCTGTTAACTAACGTTTACACAAACAACTCTACACCAGAGCAATATATGTATGCATTTATATTTTCATTCTAACTTGTGTTTGCATGTAAACATGAAAATCGAAAGCTACAACCCTGTGCAAGCTTACGAATATGATACATTCAAGCATTTTGAAAATGGTTAGGTACCACGAAATAGTATCACACTGGGATTAGGATGACGGAATTGAATGTTAAGTCGGCGTAATCGGTTTATAGGAGGCTCTGATGCTTAAAATCGGGGAGCAAACCTATAAATATTGAAAATAAATTCAAATAAAAATATATAGATATGAGAATATTGATATTTGTCTAGCAATAATGTGATCTATATTTATACCCTGAATAGTGTAATGTATATTAAGTTTGCCATGAAGTTTGTAACCCAAAGAGGGAAACGTCAGTGTTAGTTGATTTACCCATGTCTGTCGGGACCTCTGTCTGTATAAAAGGGAGCTCAGTTTTTGAGTTGACCCCCTAAAATTTTGCATGCGACTGTTTCGCCCCAAGAAGCTGCTCAGTTCTCGGAACCGCCGATATCGGCCCACTATAGCACATAGCTGCCATACAAACTTGCTCAATATTAAATTCGTGTATGGAAGTGTTTTTATTTCACAAAATATTTTCAAGAAATTTGGTACGGTTTTTTGTCCAAGGAAACAATATAATCTCCGAAGAAATTTTTCAGATTAGACCAATATAACAAATAGCTGTCATGCAAGCAAAGTGCTCAGAATTAAAATCTTCTAAATCTATGAAAAACCACAGCCAATATAGCGTATAGCTGACATACAAAGCTATGCATATAGAAAATTAAGATTTTGTTTGAAAAACTTTTTTATTCGCCTAGAAACTTTCACGAAATTTTGGAAATATTATTGTTCGAAGAAATATTTTAGATCGGACAACTATAGCATATATAAACTGAATGATCAATATTTCTTCTTGTTTTTGAATGGAAACTTCTTTATTTTTAAAGGGTATTCTAGCTTCGGTGAAACTAAACTGAGCTTAACGACTTTTCTTGTTATATTTATAGTTTTGAAAAGGATCGTCAGGTTCTAACGGCTCAACATATAAAATTGTATATAGTAAATTTAATTGTATATGTATGATATGATTTTTACACCATTTTAGAAGGAAATAGAAAATAAACTTTTAGGCTTGAAATTATCTTAATTCCCCTTAGCCCTCTTTTTGTATATTTTTGCTTCCATATCCAAGTACATAACATACACGATCATCCCTTCCTCAAACAATAGCATTTATCGGGGTCGCTGGTTCGTTGATGGTCATCTGTCTGTCACCCTAGTTCTATTCAACTTTCTTTGCATTTTATTTTATGCTTTACTATATTTCGTATTTCGGCATTTACACGACTGCAACAAAGGAAGTTGAACTAGTCAATCGCCATTTCCCTTTCCTTTGCTTGCCAGTATACATGTATATACATATGTATGTGTGTACATATATATTGCAATATTCGCTATAATATTTATCACTGCACTGGCGAGCGGGAAATATCCTTATCGCTCCAACAGTGTGGAGAGAACACCCAATTCGCGTTGGAACCGCTATGGCCAACCAAGTCACAAATGAAAATGTATACTATACATTTGGTTGTAAATATATGTATATTTGCACCCAACTGCAGGCAGCTTTGTGTATGAGGCCGCAACGAAAGTGAGGGTAAGGAAGAGAGAACATTGCGTGTTTGAAAGGCAAACTAATCTCTACTCGGGCGCTAGTCACTCGTTAACGGAAAGTGAAAATTTTCGCAATGCTTCTGCCGTCTCCGTCGTCGGTCTGCGCTAGCGCAATGATGCAGCAACAGCAGAGACTGCGAAGCTTAGACGTAAAGACACACTTACATACATACGTATGTTGGTAGCCGCTAGCATGCCGCACTTGCCAGTGTAGATGGTATAGCACTGCAAAACTGGTAATTACAGCAATAACATCATCATCCTCACACACATAAATTGATCAAAGTACATATATATACATACATATGGTATGTATGTATGTATGTAATGAAATGTGTAATGAAAGGGGTACTCTGTAAAATGCAAATAATAAGAGAAAGGCGAGTACGTAGTGTAATTCAGGCGCCCTAAAATTGTTGTTGTTTTACATTATTGGGAGACTTAAGTAGGTAGATATGTCACGGGATAACTTTGCCACTGTGCACCTCATCGCGAGCCTATTGGGGCTTCGTCTGCTAGACAACGACATGCGAGCAACAAAAATGAGAACAGGAACTCTAAAATTGAGAGGAAATACCAGGTGAACCAACTGCAGAACTAAATTGCTAATGTCAGGAGATATTATGCGACACAATAACCTCAGCAATCTCTTACTATTTTTGGGTACTATGTATATTAAGCTTGTCATGAAGTTTGTAAAAGCCAGAAAGAAACATTGGAGGCCCTATTATATACTTGTATATACAGATTTAAGCCGACTTCCCTTCGACTGCTCGTCTGTTTGTATATAAGCGAGCTAGTTCCTCAGGTTTTGACATATCGCTCTAATTTTGGGCGCATATCCTTTTATCTTCAAGTAACTACTCATTTGTCGGAACCGCCGAACGCCATAGCATATATGTATGTAGTTTCCCAACAAACTGAACGACTCAGTACTGAATGTTCTTGAATGAAATACTTTTTTATTTGACGAGATATCTTCACAAACTCTTGCATAAATTATGGTCCAAGTCAACTCTGTTAGGTTCGGTTAATCTGATAGATCAAGATAAGCATAGACCAGTTTCGTTCTTTGCGATACGAGATGGAGTTCACTTGCTAAGTCCAAGAGGAGTAAGATGCCTGGGTTTGACGCGTATTTTAACAGACTCTGCGGCCTCACTGTCGATACCTCCTCCAGTGTATCATACTGTAAGGAACCCCAGATGCTTACAGCGTAGTCTTGCCAATGCGGGAGAAGAGCACAAGAGATGCTCCATTGTTTCTCTGGTGCCCTGCTCTAGACATTTCCTGCAGTCTTCTTGATGTGTCAGCCCAATATTGCGGGCGTGTGTCGCCACCAAGTTAACGCTGTAATCTCCGAAGAAATTGTTCAGATCGAACGAACTATACCATATAGCGGTCATACAAGCCGTACGATCGAAATTAAGTTTGTAGACTTCTTTATTTGTGAAGTGTATTGTAGTATACAAGGTTTAATGCGACTCCAAATTGTAATTTTCAAGCATCTTCCAGCAACGGATCGCATCTTATTGTTAAATCTTAAAACTAAGTAGTGTTACTAAATTATTGTAATTTTTCACTGTTTTCCAATTATACATATATACAAATTCAGTTATCCTTAGGAAAATTATATTTTATGCAAACGTTGTATCTCCCAACTCCAATCCTTTATGCAGCACAATGCACGCAGTATTTCCTATAGTTTTCCTTTGGGTGTGGAATCGGCGCAATATTTCCGAGTGCATAAACCAAACTTCCGCCTCTACTTGAAATGTAGCCGGTTGTTGCATGTTCTGCTGAACCTGTGCCCAAAGTGCATGTGCACCTCCGCTGTCCACCCTTCCGAGTGGCGTGCGCTTCACACACCCATCTAGCATGTAATCGGATGAAGTGGCAGCAGTAATGAACCAACAAATACACAAAAGTTCTTTATAAGTACATACATACGTATGTATGTATGTGAGTAAGTGAGTGTCAGTCCACAAGTACATGCATATTTATTCGCATTTGTTTACACACAAATGCAAAATCATTTAAATATAAAATACCAAACGCTGAGGTGCATATGGATGTACTATGTATACATACATACATACATATAGATATATGCATATACAAGTCGCTTAAAGTGGCTTCAGCGCAGTGGGTCTGGGTCGCTTTAGTGCCACTGCCGCCTTGCGCTGTGCGCTTACGACTTCGTTTATGTTGTCGGTTTTTCTAAATATACATATATGTGAGTATTTGGCTTGACGTTTGTGTGCGCATGTGTGTGGCTAACGTCGTCGTCGTCGACGACTGACGGTGACAGATATGGCATGCATTCAAATAAATTTCAAGCTTTGAAACCAATAAAAAACAGGGAACAGCAGGCAACAACGACGACGAACGGCAAGAGCGCAGCGTACAACACAAATTTGCACTTGTACTCTGATGTTTAGCGGATGTATTGCCCCCTGCGCTCTTCATAGCTCCAATTCGCGGTTTCCTCCTCTCACATGTGTATGTCTCTATACATTGTGTGTGTGAATGATCCCCCTCCCTCCATTTTTTCAATATATGAATTCTCTCTCACAAGAAATTATGTATTTTCTCTCTCTCTGTCTCACTCTCTCTAAAATTCTCAATATCAGCTGTCGTTGTTGAACAGTGGTACAATTAATAGCAGCAGTAAATTAAATGCACAGTTTTATGCTAAGTTCATTTATCAGACAATGTTGATATAAGAGTCGTGAAGCTTATGTTTTTAAAAGTAAGGATGCATCGAAGTAATTGTCGAAAACACATGTTTTAACTAAATAAATTACCTTATTATGAGTTTTTGCTTTTTAATCTTCAAAGGCCTAACAATAATCTGCAATAATACGAAGATCCCATCAACCTTAATACCTTTATTCCATGGTCGATTTTGCCCGGCAGGTGTTTTTCCACCTTTTTGCGACGTCTAGCGGCAGGTGTATGTAAACTATGTGGGTCAAACGACTTGGATCATCCAGATGGATCTTGCATTTTGTAGTTCCTAATGAAACCGTTAACTCTGATGCTCACTATAATTTTCTAAATTATCAGAAAATTTATTCAGTTGACTGCGGATATAATCTATTTTGATACTCTTATGTATTTGCTCTTAGAATCTTAAAGTTTATCAGCATATTTTGCACAATTTCTTTATAAATTGGTGCTTTATGGTTATCTAGAAAAATTTCACACTATCAACATTAAACTTAACCAAGTTTCAGATTCCGAAATAGTCATAACTTTGATAAAATCTGTAGCTCTCATGAACCGCCGTACTTGAGAATCAGCAAATATTACATTTTCAACCTTTCCAAAGCGAACATCGGAATTTTTTTTACAAATGTAATTAAAATAATATTCTTCCAAGTCCACACCCGATTTCTATGAATTTGGCGACATCGCTTCTGAGAGCATACTAGTTGCTTTCGAAACATAAAGGGAGATTTTATTGAGTAACACTGGACATTTTACGGTAACGAGACTGAGAGTAGGAATAACGCGTTGACTATAAAAACGATTTTTACTCACAATAATATTATAAAGAAGTATCATTTCATTATTTGAATTTAATAGGCCCTGAAACTGCTTAATGGATTTGAAAAATTCCTCCAGTGTATCATACCGTGGGGACCCCAGACGCTTACAGCATAGTCTTGGCAATGTGAGATCAGTGCGCAAGATATGCTCCATTTTTTCCTTGGTGCCCTGCTCTAGACATTTCCTGCAGTCTTCTCGAACTGTCAGGCCCATCCTGCGGACATATGTCGCCACCACACAAGTGATTAGTTAGTATTTCCATCATCTTCCTACACAGTCTCTTCTGTCGAGTGCCAGTATTAATCGTTATCAAATATTAATCAGTTCATGTTGTAGACTGATTCAATGCTTTTATATAATTTTATGAAGTTTACGATTCGTATATTCCATTCGAAAGACTTATGTATATGGGTTCTTCTTCACCTAAGTGCGTTCACAAATGCTAATCCGCTAGATTGTTAATATATTTGCCAAATTTTTGAGCATTTTACAGCGACTATGTCCACTGTATGCGAATTTGTTTACGGTGCTCCCCATTTACTCATCAAATTCTCCAACATTCAAACTCTTGCCCCGCTCTCGACAAAAATATGCAAACCCACATTTATCAATGTATGTATGTGTGTATGTATGAATGCCGCTGCTACAGCGTTTGTTGGGCATTCTGATCGGGGTTTGCTTGCAACACACATGCACACATACCCACACCTGAAAACCACAATCATCGGCATGGCTCTCGACTGGCGCTCAGCGCTTGCTGTGCGCTACGAAAATGCATGCTTGCTTGTGAGACTGGTGGAGCGCGCTAATACGAGTGTGTCTAGACGTTACCGTGTTAGCAATAAATATATGTAGGTATGCACGAGTATGTTTCTATATTTTAGTTATTCAAACATGTGTATGTGTGTGTATGCATGTAGACACATATACGCGTATATATATTTATGCTCGTGCAAATCGGAAAGCTTCGTCGTTGCTGCTGGCGCTGTCGTTGGCGTCGTCAGCGTCATCGTCGTCATCGTCGTCATCATCCCCAACACATGTGTGTTGTTGCTGTTGTTGTTAACTGAAATGCGACTGCGTCTATATGTGCCACTGTGTATACACGAAGTGTTTCCTTTGCGCTGTGTTGCTGTTGGTGTGTTGTCGTTGCCGTTGCCATTGCTGCTTTTCTGTTGCTGTTTTCGTTGTCGTTGTCGTTGTCGTCGTCGGTGAATCGTAGCAGTTGCTTGCTTGCTGCTCGCTAGCTACAGCGTTTTGTTACTTCGACTGTAATCGACTTAGAGTTTAAACTACAATTTCAGTTTCGCTGATACCGTAAGAGATAACCGACGTTTGCGTTCGACATAATAATAATAACAGAAAAATTGCAATACGCGTATGGTTGGTATCTCAACAAACCAAGTCAAGCAAACTAAACTGAACTGAACTATTTGCAATATTCGCTATTTGCGATATACAATAAATACATACATATATATACTATACTTATATGTGTCTTTAAAACTAGTTGTATTTGTACATGCATATGTGAAATGAAAATGAGTTTTGTTTGAAATTAAAGAATCGTGTGTCTGTGCTTTCTCGTTTGTTTGTTGCGGATTCTATGAATGCCCGGATGCACTGTCGCGGAAATAAAAGTGACCTATAGCATGTTGCTCAGGTGTAGCTGAAACGTTTAGTTCTGTATAAAGTGTCTAGCTCAGTTCTCGCGTTAATTCAATACCACGTAAGAACTCCGGCTACCATCATTGTGTGCGCACTCTAGTTGGTGGCGTGCATCCTTGCCAATTAGACGGCGCCAGCTGTCCAGGAGTAGACTAGAGTGTAATTAACAGCAAAAACAACTGAGACATGCATGCCGTGCAACAGCAAGCAAATTGGATTAGCGATCAGAGCAAGAATGCAACAATTTTTACCTTAAGTGTTACATACATTTTTGTACATATGTACATATAATATGCTTTAAAATGTGACAATTCCACTATATAAATGCTAAATGGACGTGTATCTATAATTTAACCTCGAAAATGAAATTTGGCGTTGCTTAAAGATTCTAAAACGTAAACAAGCATAATTTTGCAGCATCATACGTCCTATCCAAATGTACAAAACTAACAAAATACCTCAAAAATTGTAAATGTTGACAACGCTCAGGTACAAAAATTTGCAGAAGCAGTAACAACAGTGACACATACAAGTGCAACACAAATTTTAAAGTAACTTAATTCAATGAGAATTCATAACCGAACATGTGAAGATGTTAAATTGTCTTAAATTATGCTTAAAAAAACATAATTAAAAAAATAAAAGAACAATTGGAAACTGTTAACGTTAAGAGAGCGCTACTAAGTATTTAAAGAGACCTTAACGTCAAAAATAAAACTAAGCACAACTCAAAAATATATGCGCCAGGGTGCAGTGTTTTCCCCCACAAAAATATATTAGTTAGCGGGCAGCAACATAACTTTCGAACGGTGCTTAAGCGCGAGATTTGTCTGCGGAAGCAACAACATCACAACGAATTCATTACATTCAATGGAAAAATTGTTTAGAAAACCAGAAAACATTAACACAGCTAGAAAAAGCAGATAACCGCTAACTATTAGAAAACGAAATTTTAACTAAAGAATTGTGAACGAAATACGCTGCTAGTGAAGCGCTGTTTGAATACAAGTTTCATAATGATTATGGTGCAACATCTGGTCACAGCCAACGCAGCGCACACGCTCGTCAGCCAAGCAGCATTATCCTCGGCTGGTTCCTCATCGCCCATACCAACATCACCGCCACCATCCGCGCACACAGTATCCTCTTCAGTGTCGTCGCTATCATCGTCAGCATCGCTAGCGTCGTCGAATGCATTGTCTTCGCCGACACGTTCACCCTCACCGGTGGCGCTGTCCCAACAGAGTGTTTCCCCACTGGCATCGCCCACCAACACCGCCAACACAAACTTAACCGCTAGTACAAGAAGCAGCTCGAATGATGAGAAGTTATTGAACTGCTGCATTCCACCTGCATCGAAACAGGACAAGGAGGTCGGTAGTTTTGTACGCAATGAGCAAACTTGGCGCTCGCCCAGCAACAGCAGCAGCGGGGACCAAATCTTAATACGTGCCATAGAATCACATAAGTCCACAGCAGCAACAACGCAAATGAGGGAAGAAAGTCCGCTGCCCGAATCAACATCACCTGCCACCAATGAGAACAACGATAGCAACGTTTCCACTGCATCCAGTCCGCAGGCTTCGCCACCATTAGTTGGCAACGTCGAATCTACTACCGAAAGCAATAGGCGGCTATTTAGTTGTCCCGAGAAATTTACGGTACTTTACAATCATTTGCGCCAACATAAATATTCCAACAACACAAGTGCGGGGGGCACGTCAGCCGCATACGAGCATAACCGTCATAGTAGTTCGCCAGCGGCTAAGGAGCGTGAGACTTTCGGTGAGTTGGGGCAGCAGGTGCGTCGCACGGTAATCACAAGCAAGTGTCAAAGTGATGAGGAAGCTTTGGCAAGGCGTGCATGTGATACGCCCGAATGTAGAAAAAGCTTAAAAGCAATAGATGCGATGCAGGAGGAGGATGACGATGAGAATATCGTGGCGGAAGAGGATGGCATAGCCTCCATGGATAATTATAGTGAGGAGGAGGAAGAGGATGATACTGATTGTCCATTGGATCTTTCGGTGAACGCAACGACGCTACGCAATCGCGATCGTACGTACTCGGAAACGGAATCGGAAGATTCGGGTTCTGGTGTAACGGAAGGCGAGCATGCTCAACTTAAAGCCGAACAAAGATCAGCATACAAGAAGAATTTAATGAAGCGATACTGTAAGTGCGAAAAAGTGTCCATCAAATATTGGTTTAGGGACTTTTATATGATTTCGAGGTATATGTATGTATGGGTAGTGAATATAATATTAAGCTTGGAAACCATATATTCAACAACCCTGTTGAATGAAATACCAAAATACCCGTATTAACAAAATACCACTCATGATTAATAATAGAATAGGTTTTAATGGTTAGAAAAGGCCCCTTTCTAATTTCAATAAGCCCATGTAAAATATAAAATGCCCTTTTATGGTATATGTACATATGTTTTAAATGCACAATGAAAAGCATCTTGTCTTGACTATTGACCAGAAGAGAGAAGTCTCGTTTAAAACACTGACGAGGCTCAGAAGAGAGAAGGCTCGTTTAAAACAGCTGATGAGGTGACCTTCGCAATCTTTGAAATGAAGTCGTTGGAAAATTTGCCTTGTAATTATGCACTAGGGTGGCAGTTTAACACAAATATGGTCTAGGGCTTTAAATATATCAAAGCATACATTTTTTGTTGTGAAATGTTGTAATCTTTCTAAATATACTGACAGCAGTAGCCATACGGAAAGCAAACCCTTTCGTAGTAGTCAGGGCAAGTATACCAAAACTGCAATATATTCCACACACACTAGAAGTGTCAAATTGTTTAACGTGTAATCTTGAACCAGTCAACTATATCGAACATATTTCCAAATCATAAATTTTATAAAAAAATATTTATTTTTGATTAGCAAATCATATTATTGTTAATTGTTATAAATAACTTCAAGTCAGTATAAGGAATTTTTTAATTCTAAAATTTTAGATTTTAAATACGATTTGCAATTTTATAGAAGAATCAATTTTTAATATCATAATTTGTTTTAATTAAAAATAATTAATTAATTGATTTGATTTTTAATTTAATTATAAAAAAAAATTATATTTTTAATTCAAGTAAATTAAAAAAAAATAAATTTTAATTTTTTTAATTTGATTTATTTTAATTCAAACTAAAAGTTTTTATTTTAATTTAATTAAAAATACTTAAAAATAAAATATGATTTTATTGTATTGTTCTTTAATTAAAAATGTAATTTAATCTAATTTGCTTTTAATTTAATTTAAATAAAAAAAAATTATTTTATTATTAAAAAACTTAAAAAATTAAAATTTTAAAGTTCTTGTACTTTCTTGAATTAAAAATTAAAATTTAATTTTAATTAATTAAAAAAATTCCAATATTTTGATTTAAATATTAATTAAATTAAAAAAATAATAATTTAAATTTCCTGGAATTTTATTAAATTAAAAATTAAATTGTATTTTCTTTAACTTAAATATAATTTAATATAATTTGCTTTTAATTTAATTTAAATTTAAATTTAATTAAAAAAATTCGGTTTAATTTTAAAAAGCTTAAAAAATTAAAATTTCTTTTACTTTCCTGAATTAAAATTTAATTTTAATAAATTTAAAAATTTTCAAAATTTTGATTTCAATTTTAATTAAATATATATTTTCTGTAACTTTTCGTAATAAATTGTCAGTTTTTAATTCCGGAGTTGCGAATAAATAGTAAAAATCTAATTTTCCTGTTTAGGAACAAAAATTTATTTTTTTAATTCAATAGTAAAAATTTAAAGTTTTTAATCTCAACTCAAATAAAAAAAAACTGATTTTAATTTAATCAAAAAAACTTATAGCAAATTTAATTTTGTTTGAATTTTCTTGAAAAAAAAAAATATAATTTAATCAAATTTACTATTAATTTATTTCATTTGATTGAAATTTTAATCTAATTAAAAAACTTTATTATAATTTTGAAATACTTTAAAAATAAAATATTTAAATTTTATTAGGGTTTCTTGATTTAAAAGTTAAAATTTAATTTTAATTTAGTTAAAAAATTTTATTTTAACTTAATAAAAAGATTTAAAAATTTTGAGTTCAATTTTAGTTTAATAAAATTTTCTGGGATATTCTTAAAAAATAAAAATAGAAAATTTGGGATTTTCTTGAATTACAAATTAAAAATTTTAATTTCGATTTTTTATTGAAAATTTTATTTTTTAATTTAATAGCAAATTGTATTTTTTTTTCTAAAATCTGAATTAAAAATTTATGAAATATAAATTGTTGGGTGTGTAAGTGTTCCAGAGTATTGAAGATGATGGCTATGTGGAAGCTCTAGTTCAAAATGAAGTATACAAAGCCGAAAAAATTATAATTCTAAAAAAATATTTTTATTTAATTCTTAATTATATGCTTGGAATAAAAATATTTGTTTTATTTTTCAATCCGGTATTCAAAATTAAATTGTAAATGTTTACAAAATATGAAAACAATTTAATTTCCTCTATTTGGGATTAGAAAATAATAAAATATTTTTTTTTAAATATTAATTAAATCATTTTTTAATGCATTATTTGCAACACTGTCTCTAGTTTTGGTTGTTAAAGGTTTGTGCAGCTATTGGTGTCATCACCATATCACCGCTATATCGATATCAACTCGTCTGATCTCAACTTCCTATTGAAAGACCAAGTCACTCTGCCACCTTATAAAACCCTTATTTTCCTCTACTAATTTCCTCTTTAATTTCGATACGGCGCTATGCCTAACACAACTTACTACATTTTTAAAGCTTTCAAGATTTCGAAATACTCATGTTCATATAAACGTACAAACGTAGGTATATCGTACAATAGTTGCTAAATTTAAAGTTTTTCTGCACTTCCAACATTGTATGCATTCGACACCGTGACTTAAGCATGAATGGGAAAATAAATAAATAAGTGAATCGAAAATTTTCCAGCTAAGCAGGAAAATATGACGAAACCACTGAATTTGCCAACCACCGACCGACGAATCACCGTGTACCCAACAGCGAAATATAGGGGCAGACCGACATCCAGACTATCAGCCAGTTAGCCGACCAACTAAGCAGCAACAATTTCGTACTTTTTGTGTAAAATAAAACGACGAACTGTAGGAAAAAGCATATAATATAAAACAAAGTAAAAAAAATAAACAGACAAAATTGTAGTTTGAAATATCGTAATTTCCGCTGTGAAACTAAGACTTGCCGCCGCATTTTTAATAGTCACACACGTACTCACACTTTTGCATGTATGTATATAATATTTAGCCAGGCATGTGTGTGTGTTTGTGACTATAACTTATGTATGTATGCATACAAACATATAAGTATGTATGTAGATGTCTGTTCAGTTTTACTTTTGGTGGCATTCGCAACTGAGCTGCATTAAACGAAAGCAGCGCGCGCCTCTCTTGCTCCATGGCAGCGTGGCCGTTATTCATATATACATACATACATATATGCACATATATTTCTATATATAAATATGTATATACATACATGCAAACGTGTGCGAAGCTTATGAGCATACATACATACATAAATTAGTTGGTATGTGTTGACTCGTTTCATACGCGTAACAGTTTCCTAACCCACCTCAACAATTTTATCGATTATTTTAGGTAGTAAACAAAATGTTGCCAGTCTTCTGGGCATATATAGACATACAAGTATGTATGTACGCATGTTTGTATTTAAGTCATGTTTATGCTAGTGTCAGAAGGTTGGGCAGTGGGTTAGCTGCTGCAGAAGCCATCAAGAAAACAGACTAATATAGTGATGTATATATGTATATAAGTTATTTGAAATACGTTTGGTTATATTCCATAACTTTTTGGCACATTTCAGTGAAAACTACCGCCACACTTTCGTAAAGTTTGATAATGGTTCTTTAGGAGTGGACGTGGAGGAAGTTAGCAGCGCACAGAAATCATACTTTGTCGAGCATATTCTGTTTAACATATCTGAAAAAATATAACTAAAGATCGACTTTAGACTTGTGAAGAATTTTTGTTGATTCAGGAATAAGAAATCAGGTCAAGAATAAGAAATGAGATAATGTATCAATAATTACTTAAAAGACCATATTTTGTCAATTTCGAAGTGAAAGCGGGTAAAGTCGTTGAACCAACAATAAAAGAGGTCTTCTTTTTATGAAGTAGCTCAAAAAAATCATCAAACATAGTTTCAAAACAAATGTCGTGTACATAACTTGTCAAATAAAAAGGTTTTTCATACAAAACCTTGCTTTTAATCAATTAGTTTGTATGGCAGCTATATGCTATAGTAGTCCGATCTGAACAATTTTTTCAGAAGTTGTACCGTTGCCTTAGACAATAATGCACACCAAGTTTTATGAAGATATCACGACGAATAAAAAAGTTTTTCGCACCAAGACTTGATTTTGTTCCGTCAGTTTGTATGGCAGCTATACGCTATGGTGATAAAATCTGAAAACTTTTTCCAATGAATAAAGCTTTGTCCTACGAAATAATCCATGCAAAATTTCGTTACCATATCTCTTCAAACAAAGAAGTTTTCCACACAAGGACTTGATTTGGACCATAGGATTTGTATGACAGCTACTTGCTATAGTAGTCCGTTTTGAACCATTTCTTCGGAGTTTATATCGTTGTTTTAGATAATAATCCATGCCAAATTTCGTTAACATATAGCTTCAAACAAAAAAGTTTTTCATACAAAAAACTTGATTCCTATCGGTTCGATTTGTATGACGGCTATGTGCTATAGTGTTCCGATATTGGCAGCAATAAGCAGCTTCTTTGGGAGAAGAAGATGTGTGGAAATTTTCAGAATGATATCTCATATCACATACCATATACATTTATTTAATAGGATCTCCGGCGTTTCCTTATGGGTGTTAAAAACTTCGCTTTAGATCAAATATACACTGTTCAAGGAGTAAAAATTTGTCTATCCTAATGCATCCCTAGGTCATATGATTAAGCTTAAATATGTATACATATATGTATGTATGTACATCTCGTATGATTATTTCAATCGGCATTTTCCTTCCGAAGTTCAAATTGAGAGATATGCTCTCGGTCACGTGTGTGTATTTCGGAGTGTATTCCATTCTGGCCAAAACGACGGCAGTAAAAGTTTGTGTCCCACTTGCCAGGGCATATTATAGGCAGTAAACTGCGTTCGTTGTGTGAGTGTACACATATATGCTTGTATGTATGTATGTGTATACACAAAACAAAGTTACGCTGAAACTGAAAGGAAATGCGCACACGGAAAGTATCAACTAATGCACGAATGACCCACACACACACACATGCAACCTATATACGTAGCATTTACCATAATCTGCAGAATATGTACAACGTCACTAACAACACCAGGTTATATAGACGCAACAACAAAAAGCACATTTCAGTTTACGACGCCATCGACGTCGGCAGCGACAGCGCTGCTATAAATGGTGGACTTGATCCATATAACAAATCAAAAAGCAGGCTAAGAAGACAACCAGCCAACAGACTCTCTGAAAGCCTGCCAGCCAGTCGGCCCATCAGTCTGCGGCCCAGCGATTGCGCATACAAGTGGCTCTATGTATGTGTGTGTGTGTGTGTGCTTATGAAGTTCGCGAAAGAATAAGAGAAAAACAAAAACAAATGGTAGCAGACTTTGCAGGGTAATCGTTTGGTGTGTGTTTGTGCGCCCACAAAGTGAGAAAGTGAAAAAGGCCTACAAGCAGTCAACAACAAACACTTTACAAGCGCAACAATAGCAATTGCAACAACGACAAGCACACTTTTTTGCACACACACATACATACATGCACTATATAAATGCGTTTATGTGCCAGCTGGTAGTTTGCCGATTGGTACTTTGGGTTAGAGTGGGCTCGCTGCCTTCCTGACGCGACTTCGGCATTTTGTTGTAGTCACTGTCTGTGCCGCACTGCCGGTACTCACAATACGCAGATGGTTGGGGAAAAGTACTGAGTAATATTTTCACTAGAGTATAGCCAAGTCGGCTAGTCAGACAGAAAGCTCGCTGCCAACTTAGAAGCCGAGCCGACTAATGCTCAAACATAACAAAAATTTTCTTGAGGTAGGTTGGGAGTTTTATATACACTTTTACTTCTGTGATATGATGTGTGTTTTTATATATGTATGTATGTATGTATTTATTTGTTGTTTGATATAGTTATTTGATAGTGGGAAATAGTGTGCTTGTAGACTAAATAGTTGGCAGTTCAGTGTTATTATTTACTTCTTAGTATAGTTAGTCATCGGGTACGTCAATAATTTAGTGACGGCGACCGACTTTGTTACTAGCTTAGACAAATTGGTAAATATCTTGGAGTCTTAGAGTCTCTTTTATTCTACTAAATATGACCAAAAGCGTTGTTTAATAAAGCTTGATATCTCACTAATTTACTTCTGAAATGAAATTTGCCTTACTGAAACTCAATAACTTTGTTTCTAAACATTTGAAAATCAGTTTCAGAGTGAGCGTTATAGCATTGTAATCAGTTAATTTTATTATTCATCAAAATGTTTATACATAAAAATTTTTTGAAAATACATAAATTTCGCATGTTTGGACAATTTTGTATAAAACCCCTTTTTGTTTACCTGGTTCTGCACTTATGGCGCATTTAAGCGATGTTATCAAATATTCAAACGTATTAAAACTTGTTTGCAATTAGGAAGTATGTACTACATACATACATACAGGTTTGAAATTTTTTTATAAAAAATTAGATTTTTATGAAAATTATTATTTTTTTTAAATTATTTTTCAATTTGTATTCGAATTTTTGTTCCTGTTTTAAATTTGAAAAATAATATTTTTATTTGTTAGTCTAATTATCAAATAAAAAAGCATTTTTTTCCAATTTTTAATGCCGATTTTGGGTCTAAAAATTAAATTTTCAAATTTTTTCAACTTCAAAATGTTGGGATTAAAAATTAAATTTTCAATTTTAAAAATTAAATTTTCAATTTTAAAAATTTAAATTTTCAACTTTAAATTCAAGATGTTGGAACTCAAAATTAAATTTTCAATTTTAAAAATTAAAATTTCAACTTTTAATTCGAGTTGTTGGGATTAAAAATTAAATTTTCAACTTTCGAAATTTAAATTTTCAACTTTTAATTCAAGATGTTGGAAATCAAAATTCAATTTTCAATTTTAAAAATTACATTTTCATCTTCTCAATCAAGATTTAGAGATTAAAAATTAAATTTTTAATTTTAAAAATTAAATTTTCCATTTTTAATTAATTCCAAATTTGTATACTAAAAATTAAAAATAAAATAAATCTAATTTTTGAATAAATTTTATTTTTTTCTCCAACATCTCGGTTCAGAAATGGATAAAATATTTTTAATGTAATACTTTAAGTAACAAATAAAAAAATTTAAAGAAAAGGCTGGTAAGGAAAAGCTGTTCATTTTTCTTACTGAAACACTATAGTTAGAAGCAATTAAATATAATTTAGATAAAAAAGACAAACTATGTTGATATTTTACTTAAAATAAACATTATTTTTCAGAAGTTTGTTCCAATTGTAGAACAAAAAATACGCAAAAGCGAAAAATTTTTCTTACTAATTTTCTTTTTTTATTTGTATAATATTTTACTCTTCTATTTAGCTTTATTCCTTTCTAAAAAAATTTATATTTTAAATCTTACGCAATCCCGTATTTAGGATAAACATTAATTTTTGTTGTAACACCATAAATTAGATTAAACATTTTTTTTTAAGTCGAATAAAACATTAGTTTTTAACAAGTAAAAAATTTATTTTTGGGTACACTTTTCTTCATTCCATTTTTTGTTATTTAGGATTAAAAATTATTTTAGTGAGACTTACTGTAATAACATTTTCGGAATTGCAAAATATAAAAAAAATGTAATTTAACATTTCAAGTATTTTG
This sequence comes from Bactrocera zonata, assembly GCA_037783105.1. Taxonomy (NCBI): domain Eukaryota; kingdom Metazoa; phylum Arthropoda; class Insecta; order Diptera; family Tephritidae; genus Bactrocera; species Bactrocera zonata. The sequence continues at coordinate 18,111 of JBAWJQ010006484.1, forward strand.
TATATCATATTAGGGTGGGTCAGAAAAAAAAGGAATATTTTTATTTTGCTTAGTACTCAAAAAATAGGTTCTTAGAAGCCTTTAACAATGCCTCTCCAAGTATGTGCTTTTAATTCTAACAGGAAAGTGCTTTGTATATCATACTAGTGGGTCAGCAAAAATTTAATATTTTTGTTTCGCTTGGTACTCAGAAAAATAGGTTCTTAGACGCCTTTAAGAAAATCTATGTGTTTTTAATTCTAACGGGAAAGTCATTCTATTACAATTTTCTATTTTTTTTTTTTTTCTTATTATCAGTTAGAAAAAATCATAACTCGCTTTCAACTACTTAAAAATATAGTTTTTTTAATAGATTTTTAAGAAAATTGAATGCTTTAAAAAAAAAACTTTTACAATTTTTTCGTAAAGATATTAATCAAAAATGCAGGAAAATATTCTTTTTTCACCCGCCCTAATATACATATGTATGTACAATTAATAAAATGCATATAAACGAAGTAAGGCAAAGCATCGAAATTGACAAAACAGGGGGGAAAATATATATATTTTTTTAACCACCCTAATATATGTACATATGTATGTTCATGTATACATACACACAATTTATGAAAATAAGTAAGGCAAAGTAAGAACCCTTTACTTATAGTAAATATATTTTTTATAACCTTAAATTATAATATTTTTTTCAATATAAGTAGATAGATAATAAATGAGGTTTGCAACGCGACCTAAGGTCAATAATATACATACATACATACATTCAATATAAGTAGCATGCTCTCTTTAAATTATTATTATTTTTAATTAAAAATATTTAATAAATATTAATTAAAGAACACAGCAGCAATTCTTTATTATACAAATATACGTACATACATACATACGTTTATGCATATATGGTGCATATAATGCTTACCTGAAATAAATCCGACTAACGAAATAAGATTTAATCTCCTGTAACTGTTTCATCACCAAACACGACTTTTTAAGCAGGAATATTTGGGAAATCGCATTGACAAATATTGACAAAAACAATGCTAAACGCCATTAAAACCTGAACAATTTTTTTTGAACAATTTAATACATATGTACATATGTATATGCACATAACAAATAATAACCGCTATTTGAGAAGTACTGAAAATATCACTTTGAGAATTATTAAATTTCAGTGAGACTTTCATTTCTTAAATGTTGCATACTCTAAGAGCAACTATACATAAAAAAAATTGTGTATGAACACATAAATAGCATTTTTGTAGACAAAGAATTATTTAAAGAAGACATTTATCCGGAAGACACGAAAAAATGTTTATACATACATAAGCTTTAAATGCACACGGTTTGACTTATTCACCAAGTAGGCGTTGAGCAAAGAAAACGTATAAATGAGAGTGAAATTTCTCCAAATCTCCATGAACGCCTCTCAGAGTTCTTCGAACACACAACAGTATATACCGACATGTATGTGTGTATGTATATACAATTCAGAATATACTAATAAAACGTAATCAGCCGTGGTATCATCAAAAAGTGGCAATAACAACAATAATTAACAAAAAATCTCAAAAAACAAGAATGCAAAAAGAAACTCTCCGTTCACATGCCTGTACACATGTACATTTGTATGTATGTCGTTATATTATCCGAAAGACCTTGAACTTGAGACTAAATTTCCAAAATACGCGCATTCACACTCGCGCTGGCAACCGAACGGAACAACAAAGCAACGATTAAGCAACAGCAACACCAACCAAGCTGCGTTGACTCCGCTGCCGCCGCCAACACCGACGACTTATCGAAGAATCCAACAAAAAATTCATTTTATTGACGATGGCGCTCTTTCGTCATACAAAGCCACCATACATACCTATGCACGTATGTATGTATGTATGCGTATCATATATGGGAGTACGTATGAAGACAATTGGAAGCCAGTGCTCACATATACATACATACAATGTTATATGTCAAGTCAGTGGCTCTTCAAAGAACAGGAACTGTATTTCAGCCAGAGCAAATATGACGGCAGTTTTACGCCATAGCCGCACTCCCACCAAACAAACAACAAGCACATTCACATGCACAGATATGCATATGGCCGAAATTGTCTGTCTATCCGTTTGGTTCAACAGCTAATTGTTGGAATAGCTGGCAGAATACAAACAATGCAGCAGTTGCTCTTCCCACCACCCTGTGGCCCATTAAACACATGCATAAACATGTACATACGTACATACATGCAAACATACGTGCGCCCACACATACATGACTTCTGAATTTGCTGCTGTTCCTGTTTGTTGTGTTCCCTCTCATTCCTTGTTTGCGCGAAGAAATTTTAATATTTTTCCATATATACATATGTACGTATGTACACATGTGTGTTTGTTGGTATTTATTTTGCTGCTTTGAACACAGAACTCGTGCATAATATAAGTGAATTATTTTTAGTTAAGTACCAATAAGAGGGAATAACAATTTTTGAGGCGCACAAAGCCAAATATATTAAACACTGCTAACACTTAGGTTATTATGTGCGACATAAGTATGTACTCGTATGTACGTACATTTTATACACGAAGGTAGAAAGTATCCACAAACACATATGGGAATGTAAATAATGAAGCAAGCTAGTGCCAAATAATTGGATATGACCATAATGCGGAAATAGAACTACAAACGAACATTACATACACCCCCGATTATAAATAGAACTAAATACTTATAATATATAGAGATGTCTGTTTGAATTTGCAATGAAGAATGAGAAAATGGAGAGCGTACAAAATACAGCTTGTGCAAGAACTGAAGCCGCTAAACCTTCCCAAGCGAAATCGCTTGGCGGCTCTACAGACTCTTTTGAAAAGTTCCAAGAACATCCGACGTTTTCAATGTTCAGCGATGAGGTCAATTTTTGGCTCAGTGAGAGATTCAGGAGCAGCTGCTGTGGTTCGTTGGCTATTGGAATCATCGGTCCATATTTGTTCAAAAATGATGTGGGTGAGAACGTAATCGTCAATGGTTAACTGAAGCTCGTGATCTCGGCAACATTTGGTTTGAACAAGACGGCGCCACTTCCTAAACATCGGATTAATCAATAGATCTTTAGTACGCACAGAAGACACTAGTGCTGCTGAGGAGCAGAGTATCGAAGAAGACAACAATTGGAGCTGTGCACATCCACTTAATGAAACAATTTTGCAGATTTTGAAAATCAAACTCATGGAAGAGTTGAAGCCGAACAAACCTCATAGTCGCGTCACACGTTCGGTGTATGGGCTCAAAACGTGATGGCCGAAACCGAATCCGATTTTCATAAGAAAATTTTATTTCTTTTGAAATTTTCTTACTTTTGATTGAATGAGAATAAATATAATGCACAAGCTATTGTTAAGACGCTGCTTTTTCAAAAAGTTACGGTTTGTTGTGCTCTATAGGCAGAGGGTATCATGGATCCATATTTCTTTAATATATTGCAGTCGATGGAGAGCTGTATAGAGCCATGATTAATGACTTTTTCGCGCCTGAATTGAAGAATGTTGATATGAAAGAGCTTTGGCTCCAACAAGACAGTGTTATATGCCATACAGCCAATGAAACGAACAATTCATTGAAGGAAAATTATGGAGTGACCTCCAAGATTGAGCGATTTAACACTGCGGAACTAGTTTTATGGGGTTAAGTGAAGTCGCTTGTCACGGCAGATAAGTCCGAAACGATTAACGCCTTTGAAGATAATATTCGGCGTGTTATTGCAGACAAACGACCAAACTCCATTTTTCTCGGGTCAAACTGTAATCATGAGCATGGACGGATATAAGAGCTATTACCGTAGAATACTAGTACTGCCTGGTGGCGACGCACGGTCGAAGAATGAGGCTGAGTGATCGAAAAGACTGCAGGAAAACAAGGCACAATGGAAACAAAGGATAATCTCTTATTCACTTGTCCCGAAATTTCAAGACTTCGTTGTAAGCATCTGGGGTCCCCACGGTATGATAAACTGGAGGAGGAGAAAGCAACAAAGTCTGTTAAAATTATCGTCAAAGGCAGGCATCCTAAAGAATGACTACCCCTCTTGGACCTAGTAACTAAATTCCATCTAGTATCGCAAAGCACCACGACTGATCTAAGCGTGGCTCATTGGTTTACCAGACTAACCTAATCTAAACACTATTTTCCAGATTTTGGGTTGGGTTCATTTCACTTGAGTTGAACAGACTTATAAGGAGTCTCCTCGCTGCGACTTGATGAGCAATCTATTACCCCGTTTCAGTTAAGTGACTGTCGATTTGGAAATAAATTTACACATCCAAAATGAGCAGTTATATATACAGGTCATGAGTTGTGATTCACATATGGATATAACTGACGACTTTAAACTAGAATTCTAAGAAAAGATACATATGTACATACATATGGTTAATCGCCGGATGGCTGATAATTTCTATAACACGGAGATTTGTGATTAATATTTGATTTCCTTTTGAACCCACCAGGCGTTCGTAGTGCAGACATATTCGACTACTACGGAGAAACAGTATGACGGAACGTGCATGCGACCCTGCGTATACTTAAGTATTTAACTTTAACTTGTATTTACTTGTAAATAAACCAGTCAGTCGGTTGCGCACGTGTAATTGCTTCAAGTGAAACAAAAATGTTTATATGTATGTACCATACACATGTAAAATATTGCAAATACTTATTCAGGTTTTACAGTTTTCTTTTTGCGTTCCTCTACCTTCCGCCGCTGTGGTTGTTGTAAGTTTCGGCGTTGATTTTTTGCTTTTACCGTTGCTGGTTTTTTATTCATTGACCTACTATCCAAAATGTGATGTAACCGAATCAAGCGCGTTGAGCACAACAAAATTTAAGACCCAAGTTAGGGGTAACGGCAACTCATGCCGCGAAAATAAACGCCCGCAAAATATACAAGACACAGAAAAAAAATAAAGTCTGCAAAAACAACACTTGCAATAGCAACAGCAACAGCAATAATAAACAAAATAACAAAACAAAGACACTCCATTAACATCAGATAAGGAAGCCACGAAACAGGTAGGAGAGTTCGGCTTGTAGTAGCCGAAATGGGCCATATTGGCAATAATAGGCAGAGCGTGGCTTAAACAGTTAGATACACGAAAAAGTGGGTGTGCCAACGTAGCGCTGAGAATTTTTGCGCTCCTCAATAGCTATTTGGCGAAAACATTTAAAGGTCACAGTACAAGCCAAGTGGGTTATAGTGCCGCCATTGACGTACTGCTAGTACGCTACGTATGACCAATAAACATTTCCGCAACAAGTAAACGCTCCGTTTACTATTTACTTTGTATGTCAATATGTGTGTATGGCATGCTCCATGAGCTGTCGTCGTTTTGTCTCGTGTATTATGATTATTTGCCTCAACAATGTGTACGCGCACGTATACCTCGAAATTTTGAAAAACTCATTTCGCTTGCTTTATTTCATTTACTATTTGTTGTCTGCTGTTGAAGGGCTCATCCGGCCACAGGCAATAAACAACTATGACAATTAAACGTCTTAACGAACGTCATCAAACATCGAGAATGTTGCGGACTAACGGCATAATTTAATTAAAAATTTTGAGCGACAAGTTTTGGCATATTCCAAGACACTAGTTTTTTGCAATATAATTTGATGCCAAACAATCGAATTATATGTATGTACATATAAGACCAGTGCAAAACCTTCGAAAATGGTAAAAAGTGAAAAAACTATATTAAATAGAAACCCATTGGAGAAATAAGATAAAATAACAATACTGAAAGTAAAACTATTTTAGTTCGATTTGGGGTGACGAAGAGAAAGGAGAGGGGCTTGCTTTAGTTTTTGAGGGTTAAAAATGATTTATCTCGATTTCAGGTAAAACTACGAAACCTATAGAAAAAAGTTATATGACAAAGTTGGAGGTTCTGAAAAGACCTACAACTTTTGTATGAACACCTTCTTCACATAATCTCAAATTATATGTGAAAAATTCAAATAAAAAATATTGTGTTTTTTTTTAACTTGTACAAATAATTTTTTATTTCACGAGTTTTGGTCTAAATTTACTAACTTATGTCCCAAAGGCACCGTAATTGTGCCGTTTTTAATTAATATCGAGAAACCCCTAATATTACATTATACAAATATATATATTATATAATTACGGCAAAGTTTTTTCAGAGAATGCAAAAAATAGCCCACTAGCTATATTAGATAGAGAACAAGTATCACTTGCCATCTCACATCTCTGCAAAATATATATACAAACATATTGTCCGATTTTCTTTATTACCACTGTCATTATCCTACCGGGCTAGGTACTGCGTCACTAAAGTAACTGTAGCTCTTAAAATAATTTTAATTTTTAAAAATCCTTTGGAGGGTATGTTCTTAAGGGTCTAAACTTTAAATTTATGAAAAAAAATCGAATTTTTCAAAATTATAGAGTAGAATACCCCCTCAAAGGTAGTATACCCAAAAATAAAAAAAAAATCTGAATAATCGGTTGGATAGATAGGTTTTGCCCTTCCCTATATCACATATGGTACCAAAGGTTCAGCATCCTTAAAAATTCCAGGAGCCTGTTGGATGCGACTGAGGTGATGTTATTCCTTTCCACGTAGATGTAACCTAGGACCTTGAGCCTGCTTCTGAAAATTGCTGAGCAATCCAGAATAAGTTGTTTTGGAGTTTCCTGTTTCGTGTCGTAGAACCGGTAGTTTGCGCAAGACTAGGCCAATATTGGACACGTGCTTCTGAGCCTGCAGTGCCCTGTATAGATCAGAGTGGGCTAGTTTGCCGGCCAGCTCATTGACGGCTATCTTTTTATGCCCCGGCACTCAGATTAGGTGTACGCGGTTGGACACTGATAGGCGGTTCAGCCTTTCTATATGCTCTCTATCGCATTTAGGGCCGCTTGACTATTGCTAAGTATAACGATGCACTAGTTGCGATATTTGGGGTGGAAATTGATTTCTGAGCACTGACTTTTGCTTGAAAGATGCTCGAAAAACGTCCCATTGGTGTGGATAGTTTGCGGTCCCGCAATTCCAATGCCTTCCGGTGATTTCGAGTCGTCAGTGTACCACTGAATAGTTCTGCCCCTCAGTAGTAGGTCGAGCGTGGTTGTCGTTCCACTCCGCCTTACTGTCGAAATAATCGGTTATATGGGAGATATCAATATACATATGTGGTTGTACAATCTGGCCGATTCCAGCAAATGATCAATAGAATATCAAAATGTACCCATGTATTACATTTCATTTGAATATCCTAAAAACTGATGAAGAAATTTTTTTATAAATTAAAAATTTAATTAAGTCTTAAAATTTCTGTTTCAAACCCGGTTTTAGGTCCATATTCTTTTGGACAAAGTTATTCAGAATGATTCGGAGAATATTGCCCGCATATCCGATATTCCGTTTTTTTATCTCTCTACAAATCAACCCCATAATAATGTAATACATTTCTATTTAAGGGCTTAATTTGTGTTGATAAGAAGGCGCGTTTTCTGGTAGAAAGAAAAGCGACATTTTCATTTCTTTGACCTTTTAGTCGTTTCACTTTAGAGTAGTTGCCAACTATTGGCCGTGACGCCTTTTACCGTATTCACAACCGCAGGCACTATCGTTATTGTTACTGCAATCAAGCATTGCTTACAAATTTCTGTACATAAATACATGCTTTCATATGTACATATGTACATAACGTTTGCAAAACATACGAATCCACCCGCACCGCCAAAACGTAAAGAGCAATGGTTTACGGATTTATGGCAGTTTAATAGCTCAAGTGAGCCGGCAACAAACACTCACAGCGCGTTTGTTAGTCAAGAGAAGTCAAAGAATGGCTACACAGTAACTATGAAGCAACCCAGCGTAACTTACATTTACCGAACACACACATACACACTAAAAACAAGCGTTGGTATAAAGCGGACAACAACAATAGCTACAACAGTAGCAATAAAAGCTAGTGTATGTAAACGCACAGCGGCGGCAGCGTAGCGATTGCAAAAAGCAAAATAACAACATGCAATAATGCAGCCAACAAAGCATAAATTGTGAACGACGACTACTATGCCGACAAGCCTTGACCTGATTTCTCTTCCTCTCTCGCGGCCACACGTTCGTCGTATGCACATTGCTGGGCATTTACAAGCATGCATATGTGTATGTGTGTGTATACATGTGAATAAGTTCATTTGTGTAAGTCGATGTAAGTATATGGATTATACACAAGTGTGTGCTGCACTCGGGCATATTTTCATATTAACTATTTGATGTACATATACACATACATATGTGCATGCATAAATATGAAAATAAAAATATACATACATACATATATAAGAATATATTACATTGCTTCCACGCACTTGTCGGCTAGTGTTGGTGCGCTGCGTCTCTCAATTGCAATAGGTTGGTGGGTGTATGTGTGCGACTGCAGTGCAGCGAAATTGCACACCTACATTTGTATGTATGTATACTATACATAAGAGCGATGCATCGCAGTCATTCAAATAAGCGACGCAGGCACTTCGGTAGGCACACGCTCTCGCCATAGGTGTAGTACTCAAAGCTGCTGATCGCTGTTGCAGCGAGTATTCACTATTTAACCAGTTGCATGAATGCAAACGCCGCCGCCTCGGCTGGCAGTGCTGCCTCACAAGTTTATTGCAGTTTGAGGAAGAGCTGCCTGCCTACACTCAACCATTTCCTCCGTGCGAAGTTCGCTTGCACTTTCATGAATTCGCTCTGAACCGAGCGTTCCAACAGTGGAGTAATTAGAACTTTTTGGTAAAAAAAATAACACCTTCGTGACTTAGGGGCAAATATAGGAAACTATTTAGATATGTAAAATGCCATGATGTATGCGGCTTCTGGAGGGTACTCAAAGATACTAAAGTCATTAAGAAACTTAAGCGGCTCTCACTGGCATCTCCGGTGCTCTACAGTAGCAGTGCTGCGAAGTGCGCTCTAAGGCTTAAGGAAGCAGGGTTAATGAAGGTGTCCGAAAAAGAGCAAGCCGAATCTCCTTCAAATGTATTCCTGAAAACTTGTTTCACTGCGTCTCAGGCCACTTTTTCGCTGCACACGTACCGACAAGAGATACGTGAATGGGAAGGATTTAGCGCAGTTAGCTTTTTCACGGAAGGTTGAAGAGGGAGTTATCTGTATGGAGCTCTCCGTAATCTTAGCTTTAGGAAGCTATAAAGGTGGAAGCAGACGTTCTGCTATGAAGTCTCCAGGCTCTTTCGGTAGGCAAGCTAGTCAAGGAGTGTCTTTCCTCACTATAAATAGCATCAATCTACAACATGATGAGACTAGTTTTTGTTCCCGGTAACAGCGGTAACTGCAGAGCCGATAAGCCAGCTAGAGGGAAAATTTTGGCCTCGATCACATCGAAAGGGACATTTTGATCCCGATCACATCGAAATGGGACCGAGTTGGTTATTTTGCAACTTGCGTTCTACCACTGGACCATTGGAACTCGCTTATGATTAGCAAGCGCTGGTCGACGATCCGCTCTTGTCTACTTAACTACTTGCTTTTAGAAAAGTTTATATTGCCGCCATCGTAGGGTTTCTTACTAAACATGCGGTAAAGCTAAAAATCTTATCGGCCGGTTGTTGTTAAAGTTGTATGAAGAAGGGTGAGATCTAAACATCCAGTTTACTGCTTCATAGTCCAGTCTTTACAAGAGCTTAATCTTTAAGTAACAAGAGTCCGACAATTTTGAGTCAGAAAATTTTTTGCATTTTCTTTTATATCACATTATCTAATATGTAATGTCAATATTAATTTAAAACCGATGGTTATTGCAGCTTCATCTTTACTTGTCATTCTCTAGCCTATGAAAACCGGTTTGGCCAACGGAAAGAGTCCTCGTGTGAACAAAGTCTATGTTTCTTCGAAAGAATATTTATATTCTCAAACCATTATTGAGCTATACTCCGTATCTCATTCGAACACTTGCTGAGCAAATTTTGGGTCGTGCTATGCGACACTGTACCACTGTGCATCACTTGCGGCGCTACGTTTCGTTTAAGTCCAACGTATATGCGCCTATTTGAGAGTGTTTGCATCGCAGCGAAGTGCAGTGGCAGCGTTAGAGAGACAAGCATTTAAGTGTTCAAGCGTCCAACTAATACCAAATCACAGCATCTGGCAATAGAAAATAGTGAAAATACACTTTTACTTTCATTTTCTTCGCTGCACTTCAATGCACCGACGCTTTGGTGGAGATGATAATTGCTGGCAGTCATTGCTTTGCCGCTGGTGCAATGGTGTTTGCTGTGAGGTTTTTGTATTTGTTTTTTTGTTTTCTGTTTTTGTTTTTGTTTTTGTGACACTACTGGGGAAAGCAAAGTGGCGAGCGACGACCACGCTCACGAAACCCGTTTCACAGCCGTGATAAATTGCATGCAATACCGCACACCGCACCCCGCCGTCACTTTTGCTTGTGCATTTTCTCATTTTCTATAATTTTTTTCTGCTTTTTGCTGCGATTTCGATTTCATTTTCATTTCGCTGTTCGCAGTTCGCTTTTGCTTTCTTCGTCGCTTGCATATTGACAATTAATTTAAAAAGTGGTGTCCGCGTCATGCCACTATGCTGTGTACAAATATGCTTGGGTGTCGTTGTTGTTGGCGTGCAGTTTTGTTTGTTGTTGTTGTTGTTGTTGGTTTGCACTGACTTGGGAAAAATAAATATTTTCATTATTACTAATTTAGTCCCAGTTGACAGTTGTTTGGCTAGTTGCTGTGCTGTTGGCTGGCTGCTAGCAAACCGGGTCAATGTCACTGTGGACTCGCTGGTCGCAGCGAAGGCGCGCGCATTGTTTTTGTTTGCTGTTCGCTTCGACGCGCCTCTTAGCTTAGTCGAGCGTACATAGTTTTGAAATGTTCATTATAAATGTTAGCGATGGCGATGACGAGGCTTAGCAGTTTCTTGACCGGACACTAGCTAGTTGGGCCAACTTTAACTGCACTTTGATATAAATTATGAACGGAAACGGAAATGGGTTTCATATTGGGCAAAGTTTGCTACATACACAAATAATATGCAGCCAAATTGTTTAGTGTTGCAAATGTTGCTACCTTTGTCACCTTGTCACATGCAAGATACAGCGAAACCAGTAAAAGTACGTACAGGCATTAGGGTGTTCATTATTTACCAAGTAGATTTTTTATTATTATACCAAATTTGTAAAGAAGTTTATAACTCCCCGTAGGAAATATAGGAAATATGAGAGACTCTGTAAAATATATTTATAAATGATCTGGATGATGAACGGAGTCTATTTAGCCACGTATGTACATATGTATGTCCGTCCGTCGGTCTGTACAGACTGCTTACAATTTCCCTCAATTTCTGAAATAGCTATCTGAAAGTTCGCACACGTTCCTTCCTCCTCAAAAGCTGCTTATTTGTCGGAAGGAGTCAATATTGGATCACTATAGTATATATCTAGCTATGATACAAACTGAACAATCGGAGTCTAGTGCTTGCATAGAAAATTTGTTTATTTCACAAGATATCTGCATGAAATTTGTCATGAAATATGTCCGAAACAGCGGTATAATCGTCGGACCATCGGATCGAAGTATATAGCAGCCATACAAACGGCACGGTCTAAATCATGGTCTTGTATGGAAAACTTTTTGTTTGACAAGAAAAATTCGAAAATTCGGCTCAAATTTTTTGTCCAAAGTAGCGGTAAAAATTTCGAAGAAATTGTTGTGATCTACTACGTATAGCATAAATGTAGCTGTCATACAAACTGAACGGTCATCTTGTATGGTCAACTTTTTCGTTTGGCGAGATGTTTTCAAGAAAACGGAAGAAAAGTATCCCACGTAAATATTACTTTTACGGTACATTAAGTAGTCGAAAAAGTCTTTTCGCATTTCTAATCAAACTTCAACTTATTTTTTTATATTTATACTAATAAAATCTTACCTTTCCAACACTATATGGTATGACACAGTGTGAATGATAGCACTGGAGATATACGACTCCAACGACATCTAGTGACAAAATACGAAAAGACTTTTTCGACTACCCAATATTTAAAATAAGTTCTTTTGATTTTTGATCCTTTGCAAAAAACAAAATTATCTCAAAAGCAAATAAATCATAATTTTAGAAAAAATTTATTGTAATACAATAAATGTCAAATTTTTCATAAGAATAATCCTATAAAAGTTGTACGCAGTTAAAGTTACATAAACCTTTTTTGTAGAGAGGGAAATTCTGTACCAATATAAAAACAGCAGCTTGGGAAATAACATACGCCCTAACGAACATACATACATACATATTTAGTTATGTGTGTGATCACACGTGATGCTTATAAATGGTTGGAATTCTTGAGTTTCTATGAAACTGCTGATATAATCTTATTACATATTTCCGTGATGTGTAAACCAGCAATTTATATTTCCACCTAACTTCAGCGAACTCTCAAGGCGGGAAACTCCCGTGACCACAGCAGGTGGGCGCAGCCCAGTCGCTTGCCACCCAGTAACCTGCTGCCACCTATGAGCACACGCTTTTCCCCATCAAACCGGTTAGCTGAGAAACCGATTTGTCAACTAATTGCTTTTGCACACACATACATACATATTTATAGGTTTTACTATAAAAGCAGCTGGGAATAAAATTTGATTATATGCATACACATACATACATAAATGTATGTATATATGTAACACACAGTTTCATTTATTATTTATTTATTAGGAAAATCGCTAGTAAAATTAGAATGTTTGGTGCGCTTTGGCAATTTATTTTATAATTTATTATTACTTCTTCTCTTCGCAGATACTGAAATTCCAGTTATAAAGCAATCAACAAGTCCAGGTCCTTTGTTGACACACCATCAACATCATCATCACCAGCAGCAACAACAGCAACTGCAACAGCAGCAAGCAACGCATCAGCAAGCACAGAGCAATACATACGCGGGATCTCCAAGTGTTATACACATAAAAGCCGAACAAAATGTTGTACTTTCTCCACCACACCTCCAGCAGACAGCTCAACAGCAACAGCTTGTTAATGGCCTGTCACAGCATGGCGGCCCACTCTCAGGGTCAGGTGCAAATAACCAGCTCCAACCACTAGCTATACCACACCGGCCATTGCTACACAATCTGCTGAGTGGTGGCTCCATACACAATTCACATCATAGAACCTACGGATCAGCTACAACCGGTAGGCAACACGCTCTTATACAGTTATTTATAATTTCAAATTTTTTTGCTAACTACTCTCATAGTTTGTACTGAGAACTTTAATTCTTGATAATAGAAGACCAAATAATATTTGATTTCCAATTAATTGTATTTCAAAGGTTCCTTTCCGCCAAGCCCTGCCGATAGTGGTGTCTCTGACGTGGACAGTTCTAGCTCTGGTGGTCAGCCTTGCAGTGATGAGATAAAAGCGCGGCTTGGCATACCGGCCCATTGTCACCCGCATGCATCTCATATACCGTCAGGCACGTTTCTACATCCCAATCTCTATCAAAATTCAGCGTCCTTACGGAACATATGGAATCGAAGTGTTGGAAGTAAGTATATACAATTTATAAAACTTTTATTCACCCAAAAAAACCGCTTTAGCTGAACTTGTAGGCAGGGAAAATATTGAAGTTCGAACCAAATTAACAATTAAGCAGGTATTCTAGTCAAGAAGCACCAATCTCAGCTAATTTTTTGAGACTCGTGAAGAACGAGTAATTAATATTTTTACTATCCAGTTTGTATTAGATTTTTATTAACATTACAGAGATACTCAAGAAATTTAAAAAACAAAAAAGTATACAAATTTCAAATTAGCTGCCGGGGTCTAAAAAATTGGCACGTGACACTGCTCACGATTTCAATACTTCTAGCAAATTGAAATAAAAAATATTAATCTGTAATAATGTCGCAATGTTTGCATCTACGGAAGAGTTGGACAATTTTGTTTTACGAAATAGAGGCTACCTGAAAAAAGAAATCTTGTACCATTTTTTGACTGTTTCAAATTTTTTAAAAATAGTGAAAATTGAAAGTTGCGGATGTGAATAGTTTCAAACATAAACAAGTCTATAGAGAAGACTCTCCAAAATATCTCCAAATTTCAAGTAAATCTGAACAGTAGAACCTGAGTACTCATGGGTATCGTTTTGACAAAAGTAAAGACTGTTTCCATAAAAACTCGTTCAAAGTTTCAGTTCCTGACCGACTAGTTTGGATCAGAAAAATACCTACATACATATACCTCCGAAAATAATTTGAATTTTAACAAATCCTCTTGTATACATATTCTGGAACAGCTTGAACTTTGAATAAAAAATATCGATTTTTTTATCGATAAAATTTTTGAAAAAAAAATCGATTTTTTATCGATGAAAAGTTTGAACTTTGAATAAAAAATATCGATTTTTTTAACGTGGAAAATTTTTAATTAATAAATCGATTTTTATCGATGAAAACTTTGGATATCGATGAAAATTTTGGATATCGCTGTTTTATATTTGATGACTGTTCTAAGTTGAAATAGTGTTGTGTGGGCTTTGATAAATATTTCCACCTCACATCCACCAATAGAAATCGATTTTAGTTCCAAAGAAAAGCTTCCATTCAATTTGGTAGATGACTCACCCTAACCAAGAATAATACAATTCCCTTGTCGGTTAGCTTGGTCTCGAATTTTATGGTCAATTCTTACTAAATTTTTCAAAACTTTCTGTTACGAGATCCATGAATACTGTAAGGATTAGATTAGATTAGATAGATAGACGAGGAATGCACCGCAACCTTAGGTCTATTGTGCCCTCTCTTAAATCACAAAGACTTCAATATATCCCATACTATAAAGTCCTCTGTTCCAATGCATAAAAAAATTCAATGACGCTTGAAAATAGTTTACATTGTAGGTATTTTCTCGTAAACAATTGCAGAGCAATTTAGCCACAAAGTTTTGGGTTGCTTAATGCTAAGTTTATCTGATACTGTGAGCGCATGCGTAAATGGCAGAGCCGCCGTTAAGCAAGCAACTTTATATGAATATATTGATATTTATTTTAATATTTTCACAACTCGTATTAAAAATTGTGAGTAAATGAATTTTCCATTTTCGCCATGCAGTGGAAGTGGCTTACCAAACGCCTGCATAGTATTTAGCAAGAAACAAACATCTAAGCAGACTCAAAAATTTTGTTCACTCACCGCTCACTAATATGCACACATACGCACGTATATACATACACATGTATATATCCCCCCTTTCGAATGAGGTGCCTCGCGTTAACCGCTATTCTCCAGTTATTGCAAAAACTCTCACTCTTAGCCTCGTCACACACAAAGGCACGTCGCTGCATACTACGGCAAATACTTGTGCGTGTAGCCGAATGTGTGTATGTACTACATATATGTATGCATGTAGATATGCATGCATATTTCCACATTCGCTGCCGCGTTTGGCGCTTGCGTCAACGCTAACTGCGCTGGCTGGCATGCATTCCCACTGACGCGTCGACAACCCTCCCCCCAACCGTATTTCGTGTAGCCGCGCAAAATCAAATGCATAAATATGTACGAGTATATACATATGTGTGTGTGCGTACATGTGTATATCGTTTGCGTCAGTTTGCTATGTATGTATGTATGTTGTCATATGCGTACTGGCTATATATGCATTTCGCTAAGTTCGTCGTTTGTTGTTTATATTTTTGTATGTATGAATGAATTTGTGGTCATCGACACATTGCCTTTGCACGAAATCTGAAGGTCACAACTACAAACATTCAGCGCCGTAGCAAGACGAAGCGTTGCAAAGTGAGCACCAAAACAATGAGTATGAGAGAAACGCGGTGTGAGCAAAAATGACGTTCAACAGTGGAGACTGAGTACGCCAGACTAGCCCCCTAAAAATAAGATATCTCTTTGAATTCTACACATTCGCCAACGTGTTTATACCATACACAGCTATTTGTACTCGCATTCAGTTGTTTTCAGGAACGCTTACAGTAGGTACGAGATGATTGCGTTCAAGTGAAAAAGCTGACAGAATGTGAGTGCACTTCTAAACTTTCAGAAGGGCGGTTTTAAAAATTATATTAAGCAAAATAAATTAATGTAATAATTTCGGAATTTCGCTTAAAATATGTTTGAGTGCCCATTACAACATCTGTGTACGAAAAAAACAGATTAAATTAGTTTTTGAAATATTAAAATATAAGTTAGATATGTGATATAGGTGTTCGATCTGACCGATCGCGACAAATAATCAAGAGAATTTGAAAATGAAATAAAAATAGAAATAGGAAATGTCCCAACTGTGGAACACATTTTTATGATCCCTAAAAAAACCCGACTTTGTTAGGAGCTCAGAGCTTACGCACGTCTAAAACACTGGAGACATGTCTTCTGTCTATCACAACATGATCGATCTAGTTGGTGGCTTTTCGACCCGAAGACAGCCGGGTGGCTTAATGAATTTTCATATGCTGGATTCTGGTACTACAGATAACCATATTTCGGGCCGTCGAGATCAATCAGCTTCAACTCATTTGGGAATGTTTCATCGTGGAGGCTGAATTTATCGACCATTGTACCAAAGATACTTTCTTTGCCCACCTTGGCGTTAAAGTCGCCAAGTACGATTTTGGCATCGTGTCGGGAGTAGCTCTCATAGGTGCGCTCCTAGCGCTCATAAAAGACATATTTCGCCACATCGTCCCGCTTTGAATGGAGACCAGTGAATGCCGGGACTCGATGACAGAACCTCTCTGCCACCACGAATCTTCTTGGACAGCGGTGATGTCAGTCTTTACTCTTACAAGCACATCAACTAGCTGGGCAGCGAGACCTTTCCTCTTAAAGGGCGGGTGATTCCAAGTGCATGTCCTTAAATCGTAATCCAAAAGGGGGTTTGGGATGTTTCGCCTTTTCGCTTTAGCACGGCTTCAGACTTGTTTTCCCATGAGATACGTGGTCTAAAACCGAAAGCCGTAAGCTTCTTGAGCCATATGTAAAATAATCGTTTCTGGTCACTCCCAAGTGAATGGCTTTCAGAGAACTTTCCTCACTCGTGTGAACTTATACATATGACTCCATCCTCCTTCATTATTGATTTCAAAATATTGCGAGACTGAGAGATACTTATAAAATTCTCAACTTCTTTCAAACTTTGCCATTCCTTAATTGTTTAATGTTCAAAATATTTATCTATGCTATCTACTTATATAAAAAAAATTGTCTTTATTTTTTTTTTTAGTGCCCGATGGTTATTACATGCCACTAGGGAGCAGCACTAGTCCATCCAATAATGCGTCGGTGAGTAGCAGCAGTGGCCCGAATAGCGGTGCAGTCGGTACCCTGAATAGTGCAAACTCAGCAGCATACTCCACGTCACCCTACTTTACAACTCCCTCCCCGCCACGCGCTAATCCCGGTCTAACGCCACATCATTCCCTGCACGCACACCAACAACACCTACACCATCATCAGCATTCCACGCTCGCGAATAGCCCAGCGAACGCGACTGGCGGTGTGCTGCATCAATCGAGTGTGATTCAGCCAACAACGTCCAATGTCAACTATGATCTCTCGTACATGCTGGAGCTTGGTGGTTTTCCACAGCGGAAAGTGAAAAAACCACGAAAGCCTAAAATCGAAATGGGTGTTAAGCGACGCAGCCGCGAAGGCTCCACAACATATTTGTGGGAATTCCTGCTCAAACTTCTGCAGGACCGCGAATACTGTCCACGCTTTATTAAATGGACCAACCGCGAGAAGGGCGTATTTAAGCTGGTGGACTCAAAGGCGGTGTCGCGACTATGGGGCATGCATAAAAACAAACCGGATATGAATTACGAGACAATGGGACGTGCATTACGGTACTATTACCAGCGCGGCATACTGGCGAAAGTAGATGGCCAGCGGCTGGTGTATCAATTCGTGGACGTGCCAAAGGATATTGTGGAAATCGATTGCAATGGAGTGTAAAAGTATTGGATGTGCACGCATAAACATAAAATATGTAGAAAAACATTTTAAGCGCTGTGCATTCCATAAAGGTGAGTGTTGCCATATTCGCCCTTATCTTTGTATGTATTAGGGTGGGTCAAAAACTGCGAATATTTTTTTATTTGCTTGGTATGCTGAAAAATCGGTTCTTAGACAACTCTATGTAAATCTCTTCTACAAGTAGTATGAGCTCTTAATTGCAATGGGAAGGTCCTCCGATTTACAGTTTTCTATATTTCAAATACTTGAAAAAATATATCGTTTACTAAATTTAGTAGGGAACTGAATTGAGATTTGAAGTTCCTACAAAAACTCGACTTTTCTGATTTATAATATTTTTTGTTATTGAGTTATAATATAAGATATAATTTCAGTTAAAATATTCATAAAAAAGAAGAATTTGCCTTAAAATAATAAAACAACGACCATTAATATCTTTTAAACGGTAGAAATTATTATTTTTTTATTGCTTTAATCACGTGTTTGGAATTGAATTTTTTCCAGTATTTGGGATTAAAAAATTATTTTTTTATTGTTTTTATATTTTTATTTTCTTGTTTTTTTTTATCACACATTTGGGATTAAATTAGTTAAAAATAATAAATATTTATTTATTTTTTTCATCATGTGTTTTTAATTAATTTTTTCTCAGTATTTGACACTAATTTTATTTTTTGTTTTTTATTACTTTTTTGTATTTTTTTGTTTGTTTTTATTTATTCATTTTTTTATCCGGAATTTGGGACTAAAAATTTATATTTTTGTTTTTTTTTTGTATTTGAATTTAATTTTTTTACAGTATCTGCCTTTAATTTTTTTGTTTGATTATTATGTTTTTGTTTTTTTTTTATTGCTGTTAATTTTTTTTTAATTCGGAATTGCGAATTTTGAAATTAATTTTATTTCCAGTATCTGGCAAATTTTTTGTTGTTTTTTTTTATTATTTTTAAGTTTATTTTTTTTTTAAGTTTTAATTCCATTTTTGGAGATCAAAAATTAATTTTTGGATTTTTTTTTTTTATTTAATTTTTTTTAATCACATATTTGAAATAAATTTTTTTCCAGTACTTCGATTTAAAAATTATTGTTTTTAGTTCATTTAGTTCTTTTATTTTTTTGCTTTTTTAATTGTTTTTGTTTGTTTGTTTGTATCCTGTATTTGGTTTTACATTATTTTTAGTTTTAATTCCATTTTTGGGAATAAAAAACTTGTATTCATATATTAAGGACTATCCCGTTACAATGAAGAACTCATTCTAGATTCGAGATATTTTCGTAAAGGTGTCTAAAACCCATTTATCAGCGTACCAAGCGAAAAACAATATTTGGTGTTTTTGACCCACCCTATTGCATATACGAACCTGCATTATAAGATTTTTTGAATTTTTGCGCAAGTGCAAGATATGTTTCGAAATTATTTCGATTTTTTGAATTTTTTGGAATCAATATACTCAGCGCCGTTTTTGGTATTTTCAGAACGCATCACATCACTTTCAAATGGATTTCAAGGAATGTACAAACAGTAGAACCCTGCTCGAAATCGCAGCCAAATTTCGGAAATGCAATTCTGCTTACACACACACACAATCTAAATAATATACGCGGCGTAGAGCAGTTTTTAAGGACAGCAAGGATGCATACTGTAAAGAATTTGTATTTATTAGATCTTTTTTTATGTTAATAGTAGTTATGGTGAATTATATTGTAATTGTGTGTAAGGCTCGCTAAAATTAAATGTATATTTTAGATACACAATGATGATGCAAAAATTATGAATAATTATTATATATATATATTTATGTTTAAGAACAGATATGTTGATTACAAAAATGTTGTAATATTTTCAAATTGTTATTAATGATTAGTGAAATTAAAGAATGATGAGGAGAATGATGAAAATGATCCAAGGATCAACTTTAAGTATAAATCTATATAAATATTATATATATAAATTGTATGTACATGTATGTCTAGCTAAAGCATATGAATACTATTAATTTGTTTTTGTTGCTTATTTTATAGTAAACTCGTAATGATTATGGACAACACACATAAATATACTGTAATATTATTATGTAATATACATACATAAGTCATGAATGTTGAAAATTATTAACACTAGTTTTACTGTCCGTCAAATACTATGCCTACAAATGTTTTCTTGATATTTTTTTTTTTTCGTTGAGTTTGCTAAATTTTCTACATAGAGCACAATAACAATAACAGCAACAGCAACAACAACAACAACAAATTACTCTCATATACCCGCTGCTTAGCTGCGGGATGAGAATTTTTCTCAAATCAACATATTTGGTTGCACTGATAAGGCGTTACATGGATTTCCTCGCGCAAGTAACGAACTATTTTAATTTTTTTTTATTTAAAAAATTAAATATTAATATTTCATTCAAAAAATTAAATATTTTATTAAAACTTTTTGTTATGCTAAAGTTGCGAATTTTATAAAGTTTTTGAGAATTTTTCAAAGGAAAATATGCAAAACACAGGCATTCTGACGCACACGGAAAAGTGGCCGCGTTGACTGCTGAATTTCTTACAGGAACATCAAAAGTAAAAAAGAAAAAATATTTATTTTACTTAAGACCATAAACTAGCCGGGTATGGGACGTAGGAAAACCGAAAAAGTGAAATTTGTATATTTGACAGAAATTTTTACAATAAAAATCCAAATTTTGGTAAAAGTTTCGCGATTTTTTTTAAGTCGTAATTAAAAAATTCTTCGAGACCTTGTAAGTTATATAGTATAACGAAAACCATTAAAAGTTTATAAAAATCGGTGGAATAGTTCGCGAGAATTCTTGACAAACGACTTTGAAAACCAACACCGTTTCGAGAGAGAGTTTTAAATGACTAAAGACAACACAGTTTCGAGAGAGAGTTTTAAGTGATTATATGCTGACTTCAAGCGCGCAACTTTTCAAGGCAGTATCTCCAAAACTATTACTCGGATAAACTTGAGCATTTAGGACAAAATTGTAGAGATGCAATAGCACTCAATAAGACAACAAAGACCATTTTTTTTGCACCCATGAAACCCGTGTAACCACTTAAGTAGTACAATTTAGTATGGATTAGAAATTATTGCCGAATTACTCGAAAAATATTGGGTATTAGAGTACAAACATATCCAATTGGAATACAAAAAAAAAAAGAAATTAGCAACCAATTGCGGCTCTAAATATATTCATATCACATACATAAACCGAGATAGAGCGCATAACCTCATTTGCGCTGTTCAAGGAATCGTTTCAAATGGCAGTAGTACAAATTAAATAAGTCATTGGATACGGGTGAACATAACTTTTAAGAAAAAGAAGTTGTGTATAATCAAATTGAAGTTGAGTTGAAGTTGAAGTTGAGGTTGTAGTTGAGTTGAGTTGAAGTTGAGGTAAACAAATATGTTAAACGTGTTATAGGGGGGAAATTAGCGACCTAACGGTAAATAGATAAAACGAGCAATAAGGAAATAGAAAGTTTGTCGAAAATGTGGTCAATAACTGAAAAAAAAATTTTTGGAAAGATAAATGTGATAAATCGTGATATTGGAATTTTTAAACTAAATATTAAAGATATAGATGGAGGATAGCTGAAATTTGAACTGAATATTAAAGATATGGATGGAAGGTAGCTGAAATTTTGGAGACGTTTCGTGCAAAGAGTAGTATAGCTTAGAAAGCAGCGCAGAAAATGACACACATATTTATGTAGACGAGAGCAAAAATGGATGAGAATAAGCAGATTTTGTATTACTGAAATTTACAACTTTTTTCGTGCTGTTGTTGTTGTTGTTGTTATATGTATGTCACTCTTTTATTTGTGAAATATAATTAGAATTTTTTTCTTAATTGTTCGTAAAAGAAATGAATGTATTTGCCTTTTTGTTGGACTCGAGTTTTTTATTTACCGTCAAATGTCACTGCCGCATGCAAAAATAGCAGTAATTGTAATTTTTGAAAAAAAAGCAAAACAAAACACAACAACCTAAAATAAATAATCTTCCAAACTTTAAAAGGGACTAAGTCCTGTGGCCACTGCCCATATGTGCAATTTACACTTTTTTTATTAAAGTAAAAGAAAAAGAAAACTTAATAATGTTAGTATCATTTAAGTATTGTTTAAGTTGAAAAATACAAAAAATCAAAAATCTGCATACTACATATGTACACGAGCAATATACAAATTCGTTTTCGACTTTTTTACGAAAAATTTAAAGAATTCATGCAATTTTTTCTGGTTTTTCTTATTTTGTTTGAATACTTATTTCAAAAGTTTTTTCAAAAGTTTTTGTTTCAAAAATTTACTTTTTTCGAAAGTTTATTTTTTTCGAAAATTTATTTTTATTTTACTTAAGTTTATGAGCACACGAATCAGTTGTAAGTCTACATATGTAGTTTTTTTTATTGTGACAACTTTTTCTTATTTAAAAATAAAATTATTATTTCAATTTATTTGCGTTTTATTTATATTTGAGACTCAGCACATTTGAGATCGCGCCGCCGACCAGCAATTTTCGCAAAGGACCCAAAAATTTCAGCAAAGTTATAGAAAATGTGTCCCACTAAACCCTACGTATTATGAATAATAACACTAGTCAACAAAAAAAAAAAAAATTGGGTTACTGTTTTGAATTGAAAAATACTGGAAATTTTTTTTTTAGCTCTTAAAGTGTACTTTTAAATTCGGCATTTAATATGAGAGAGTCCATACGAACAAACAAGAAATACGAAAAAACTCTAAAAATACAAACTTTATTAAAAATTCAAACTAAAAAAAAAGAAATTTCTCTTATTTTCGGTGGAGGAGAAACTAAAATTTAATATGCAGAATTCAGACCCAAATATCGTGTTGGTGTAGGCTAGCGAGTGGTGATATGAAAAACTTAAGCAATCTGTACAGAATTTGAATATTTCAATACAGCGAGTTTGAAAGGTATGCGACTGTTGAAACAGTTTCGACTGAAGCAAATAATGCCGTTTAGTAGACCGCTTTAAGAATTTTTTAATAAAAAATTTTGTATTAAAAATTTGATTGAAATCTAATTTTTTCAAACATAGTTTTGTATTTAAGTTTTGGGGTTAAAAATTTAAAATAGCTGACGGCTTTGTGCGAGTAAACGTGAAAAAATTTCAAAACTTTTTTTTTATTCTTAATTATATGCTCTGGACTAAATTTTTTTTCTATATAGCACATATTTGGGATAAAAAAATATTTCTTTAATTAAAAAGTTTAATTAATTTTTTAACGAAATTTAATTAAATATTTTTAATTTATTTTTTTTATTTATTTTTTTTTATTTTTTAATTTAATTTTTTTTTTTTATTTAATTTTTTTTTTATTTTTAATTAATTTTTTTTTTTATCAAATAATTGGGATTGAAGTTTTTTTTCGTTCCGGAATTCGGGATTAAAACCTATTTTTATTCAATTTAATTTAATTTTTACAAATTTTTGTATGCACAACCTTGCAAATATGTAAATTACAAAGCAATTTTTTTTTAATTCCTAATTATATAATTTGGATTAAATTTTTCAATTCGGGTTTTGGAATTAAAATTTATTTTTTCTGTAATTTCTTAATATATAAAAAAATATTTCTAATCACAAATTGAGATTAACATTTTTAAGCCGGTATTTAGGAATTAAAAATTATTTATTTTCTTTAATCATATTTTTGTAATTAAATTTTTTCCAGCATTTGGTATTAAATTTTTATTTTTAATTTTAATGTTTTTTTATATTTTGTTTATCACATAGTTGAGATTAACCTGTTTATAAATCTGTTAATTAGATATTTTTTTAATTTTATTAAATTATATTAATTTTATTTATTATTTATTTTGTTTTTTTTTACCACGTATTTGAAATAAATTTTTTTTTCAATGATTTGGTATTAAATTTTTATTTTTAATTTTAATATGTTTTTTTTTATATTTTGTTTAAGCACATAGTTGAGATTAACCTTTTTTAAATCCGTTAATTAGATATATTTTTTTAATTTTCTTAAATTATATTAATTTTTTTTACTACGTATTTGAAATAAATTTTTTTCCAGTATTTGGGATTAAAATTTTGAATTGTTTGTATTTGCCTTTTTTAATTTTTTTTTTTTTTTGTTTTTTGTGACGCGTATTTAAGATTTATTTATCTCTTTGGCATCTTAAAATAAACAAAAATTTCAATAATTTTTTTTATACTTTATATTTTTGACGAATTTGAAACAATTTTTTTTTCACTATTTGGGATTAAAATATAAAGTTCTTTAGCTCTTTTATTCTTCAGGGATTTTAAAACTATATATAAATTAATCTTTTATGCTTGTTTTTTTTTGATCACGTCTTTGAAAAATAAAAATGTCTGGTATTTGGGTTTAAAAATGTATTTTTTAGTACTTTTATTTTATTTGTTTTTTTTTTTTGTATTTTTTCTATCCCGTATCCAGACTTACATTTTTTTAAGATTTTATTCCCCTTTTGGCTTTACAAATTAAAAAACTTGCATTATTTGCAACCCTGTATCAGTTTTGGCATCAAAAAATAATTTTCAAATCAACAAAGTGATCGCAAACGTTAGATTGCTGTATGAACATGAGAGTTCGTAAATATTTTAGCATAAAAACAGGCGCATTCAATGTATATGAAACACAGGTTATTTTAAAACTGAATCGAAAACGCTTTATTGATTTGTTTATTTGTGTGTAACTAACTTTTTAATTTTTTTTTATTTAATAATAATTTAGGTAAAACGTCACTGAGAACCAAAAGTGCGCGGCTCAGAAGCCTAACAGACTAAACTAACCCAGCCTTTATGTTATGAAGGCCAGAAAGTGTATTTATGGTATGTAAATATATGTTCACATGTGTAGACGCAGTTGCTTATGCAATGCATTTAGAATCCTTTGCATACACAAAACACTATTAGCAGCTTAATCAAGAATCACGAGTATAAGAGCAAGTTACATTAGCACAGAAGCGCATATGAATATATACACATACATACATATATAAAAATATTATATAA
The DNA here is from genome assembly GCA_037783105.1 of Bactrocera zonata. Lineage (NCBI taxonomy): Eukaryota > Metazoa > Arthropoda > Insecta > Diptera > Tephritidae > Bactrocera > Bactrocera zonata. Next base: position 43,182 of record JBAWJQ010006484.1, read on the forward strand.
AAAAATCAATTACACACTCAATTACTTATCGAGTTAACCCTAGAGAGTCAGTGCGGTAAGTGAAATGAAGTTTGTCATAATGGAATAATTAAGAAATACCTCCCAATTTACGCTACGATCAATACATATGTACAAGTTTTTCAATAAATAATTAATATTTAGAAAATATAGATGAAAAATTAAAAAGAAACAAATATATATACATATATATATATATCTATACATTAAAAGGATTTTAAAAAAGTATTTATTAGAAAGTAAATAAAAATTGAGCTACCTTAAAATAAATGTGTGTGTGAAGAAATTATAGTACGTTATTAAATAAATTTAGCAAATTAAAATATCACATACATACATAGGTGTTAGGTGAAGCTCACAAGAGCCTCAGGTTTGAGGTTTCAAAATTATAACAATTCGTGTGAGTATATGCGATTGGATAGTGTTGTAGCGGAAACTCCTTAGCATATGTACATACATACATACATGCATACATATGTACATATATGCATGTATATGAACCAAATACCTTTATGCATTCGATTTAACGTTATTTGGCAACAATATATACTTATATACACACTTACATAAGTGCAAGATATGTTTCGAAATTAAATGTACAACAAAATTTAGTAAAACATAGTTCAACTTTCTAAGAGTCTACATACAATTTACCTTACCAAATAAGCGATGAATGTGTGTTTATGTGTAAGAAATTTGTAAGAAGCAACCGTGTGAATAATTTAGTTCATATTTATTCACATTTACTCAGAAAAACACAACGAAACTTCGTCACTTGCAAATCATTAAGAAAGCAGACTGCGCATCCTAAATTTTCGAAATATTCGAAATGCTCTTTATTTTTGCTTATAGTATAGGAAAATTAGTTAAATTTACTTAATAGAATTTTATTAGTTTACATAACATGACGAACTGTGAATAAGCTTTGCGTTTTTGAGATTTTGCAACGGGAAATAATCCAAACGGCAAATATCCAAAATTGATTGAGGAGTGTGAAACGCTACGGCGCAAGATAACCTTAAATGATGGCTTTGAATTAAACACATATTTCTGTTGACATGCCAAAACTTAATTACAATTCCTGTTGTATAAAGAATATTTTATAGCAAAAAAAAAATTTTTAGCAATAAGACCCATAGAAAACGAAAACTAAAATAACAAAAAAAAAAAATGAAAGAAAAACTAACTGCAGGAAGAGACGTGATGGAATTTTCAAGGGTTAAGGTGTTACATAGGTTTCCTCGTGTAAAAAACAGCATTTATTATCAATTTTTTCTTTAAAAAAAATTTAAAATTTTATTAGAATTTTTTGTTACAAACATACACTATTAACAAAGAAATTCTGAAATTTTTGGAAAAAAATATTTTAAACTCGGCCATTGCGATGGCATTTCCGATGTCCGCTCGGAAAAAAGATGCATCCGCGTTGGCAGGATAACCCTTACAGAATCAACTGAAGTGAAAAATACATGCTTTAGTTAAAACCTTAACTTAGAAATTGGACGAAGGACATTTTTTCAAAAAAATTAAAATGTTACGATTTTTTTTCAAATAGTTGTAATCCAAAAAAAATCCTTCGCCAAGTCTTTAAGAATTTTATCTCAAAGACCTATGTAAAATTTCATGGGGATCGGTTAAATACTTCTCTAGAAATCTCGCCAACCGACTTCAAAAAACAATTTCGAGAAAAACGCGTTTAAAGACGGAGCTAGCTAGCTCGAGGGCACAAGTTCTGAAGGCTGTATCTCCAAAACAATTACTCGAATCAACTTGAAAATGTAAGACAATATTCTAGAAGTCTTATAGAATTTATTACGACAATAAAAAAATCGATTTTTTGAAATCCGTCAACCCATGTAACCCCTTAAAAAGAGTTTACTTCGATGTACGGCAAAACTGCGAGTTCTGTAGAAAAACGTTAAGCTGCAAAGTTATAGATAATGAAAAGATCTGCAACTTTAGTTTCAACACCTTTTGGACATAACCTCAACATTTATGTGAAAATCACAAATAAATACTTGATTATTTATATAATAACACTTGGTATATATGGTATATATTATTATATAGGTTTTTTATCTTACAAACATTTTTCTTTCACGAAATTCGCTGTAAACTTGCCTTCTTATTTCCCAAAGGTTCTGTATTTTTATTTATTATGTATAAAATAATAAACATTTTCATATTTTGACGAGTCCTATCAAAGAAATCGAGAAAAGGCACATCACCTAAAAAATATATCCATTTTTTAAAGTAGCTTTGAAATCTTTATTAGGGCTCATAATGATCTATAAGATTTTTATACCAACAAAAATTAGAGATTTCAGCAAATTTGAAGCGTACTGACTCTGATAAGTATTTTTTTTTTCGATTTTAAGCCGGAATAAGGTTTCGTCCTTAATATTTTAAATTTAAAAAAAAATATGTTGCCTTTGGGACATAAGAAAGAAGGTTACACCTAATTTGGTGAAAGAAAAAACATTTTGTACATACAAGCTAAAAATAAAAAAGTACAAAAACATTATGATTTCAATTTTTTACATAAATTTGAGGTTATGTAAAAAAAGATCTCTACACAAAAATTATAGATTTTTTCATTATCATTATCAAAACTACGTTATTTGACGGAAATCCAGATAAATGCATTTCTTCCTCTACCTTACGGGCGTAGGCAGACCCTTTTTAACCCTTAAAAACTCGATCACGCCACTATTTTTTATTTTCTTTTATGTTAGTTTGTCTTTCCATTCCAATGATTTTCAACCTAGAATAAATTTCTTTCATTTTTAACATTTTCAATGGCTGCTGTACTGTTTTAATTGTAGACTTTCAAATTCAACAAACAGTTTCCTATGCATACATTTGACTCTCATTCCTGCCGTTTTGGATGTTAATTGCTGTTGCAGAATAACTCGAGGTTTTTATACCTTCTAGTGCTTAGAAGGTTTATAGAAATTATTAATTTTGAAAACAGTTATAAACTAAGACAACTCGGAAAAAAATTGAGTAGCATTAACATTAAAGATTTACGTTAAATTTGAGGTTAAGTAGAGAATTTGCGACATTTTAAATCTTAATTTTATTCTGATTTATTTTTTAGCGTCGAATTCTCTGATTTTTATCAAAATGTGATCCTAAAAGCATTATCTCAACATCAATTTAATTTGTTCTACTGACAGACAATTTATTGCAAATATTTTTATTAAAATTTCGTTGCAAATAAAGTCACATAAAAATTTCAAAAAAACTATTTCGATGATAGCATTTAAAAACAAGAAAAGCTTGAAGTTACAACTACATAAACACTTATATAAATGTGTGTGAATTAACGGAAATTCACACGAGAATGATTATAACAAGTATTATAGATTTTTATAGTGAATCGCAATGAAGCCGAAATTTCTTAAGTATCGTAAATTTTAGAAATACTTATGTAAGTAATGTAATATGCATTCCAATGATGAATACGCAACATTTTAGCAAATTTTTTGTATGTTTCATCTCAAAAATAAAAATTATTTTATAAAAAATTATAAGCTTTCAAGTTATTTCGGGATTAAAACTGCATTGGCTTGGGAAACTATGTTATTTTCTTTCTCAAATGTTGGCGCGGCTGCATCTCGATGGTTCATCCGTTGAGCCCAATTTGTGATGACTCGTTTGAGCATTTCAACTGGTCATTGCCGCATAACACGCCGTTTGTTTTGCTCCAAGGCCTGAATCAAACTTAAGACTTTACATATCCCCACAGGAAACAGTCTAACGGTGTGATATCACACGATCTTGGTGGCCAATCGAACGTGAAATTATCTGCTCACCGAAGTGTTCTCTCAATAAATCAATTGATTAATGCATTGTGCGGGAAGTTGGACCGACTTATTGATACCGAATGTCGCCAAAATCACTAGCTTCAATTTCAGGCATCAAAAGACGGTTATCATGGCTCACCGGCATCATTTTTGAAAAAATATGGACTAATGATTCCACCTTCAAACAAACTACACTAAACCGTTCTTTTCGGAATTAAAAGGCAGCTTTTGAATCTCTACAGGTTGCTCTTTGCTCCAAATGCGGCAATTTTGGTTGTTTACATACCTATTGAGCCAAAATTGGGCCTCATCCCTGAACAAATTTTCATTTTAAGATCTCGACGTAAACTGCGCCAAGTAGTTCCATATGTCAGTCAGAGTTGCTGCGAACGACGCCGAATCGACTCTTCACGGTCTTCGTGTACATTTTCTGCTACGATAGCTATATTTTCTTCACTGCGTGCTGGACGTGGTCTATTCGGTCGAACATTATCTAATAATGAATGGTGGGTCCCAAGATGGATGATGGTGTTGCGAATTGTACGGTCAGTAGGCCGTAGAAGGATTACAAAAAATTAAACATACTACTGTGCCCAAAAAATAAGGTGACAATGTATTTATTTTAAAAATTCTTTATTTATTCTTCCAAATCAATTTCACCACCTTCAAAGTAATCCCCTCTCGATGCGATGCGCTTACTTTCCGGGACGGCCTTCAGTTCCGTCTTCGCTGCGGCTTGAATCTCCTCTATCGTATAAAAACGGTGTCCCCGGAGCGGTCTTTTGAGCTTGGTGAACAGCCAGAAGTCGCACGGCGCCAGATCAGGTGAATACGTTTGCGGAACGATATGGATTGAGTTTTTGGCGAAATGATCACGAATTACGAGGGCAGTATGGGATGATGCATTGTGCGTGGTGTAAAAAGCAAGAATTGTCTTTCCTCAATTCCGGCCTTTTTAGGCGGATAGCGTTACGCAAACGACGCATAAAGTTCAAATAATATTCCGTGTGATTGTTTGACCAGTTGGAAGGAATTCATAATGCACAACACCACGATAATCGAAGAAAACAGTCAACATGACCTTGGTTTTTGAGCAACTTTGGCGCGATTTTTTTGGTCTCGGCTCTCTTTTGGCACGATATTCGCTAAATTGATCGGTTGTTTCGGGGTCGTAAGCATAGATTCAAGTCTCATCGCCAGTTATAATGACACCCTGGTAGTCGGAAAGCATCTTTTCACACACTTCAACGCGATGCTTTTTTTCCAAAAAATTCAATGTTTTCGGTACCAGTCGAGATTTGACGCGCTTGAGGCCCAAAACATCCCTCAAAATGATATTGGCTGAGCCTTCCGATATGCCAACTTCATCAGCAAGGTCTCTAATTGTTAATCGACGGTTTTTCAACACCAAATCTTTGATTTGTTGATTGTGAGCTTCGTCGGTTGAGGTTGATGGTCGCCCTGGACGCTCTTCGTCTTCGACACGTTCATGGCTTGGAACTCACTATACCACTTGTAAGCATTTTTTTTAAACATAGCCTCATCACCAAAGGCTTTCTGCACCATCCTCAACGTATAAGCAGCAGAGAATTGATTCCGTAAACTAAATTTAATGCAAATTCTTCGCTCAACAAATTTCGACATCGCAAAAAAAGAAAAACTCACTTTTAGCCACAAAACTACACGTATTTCAAACACTAAAGAATATTTTGACATGAAATTTGACATAAATGTGACTGACAGTACTACCAACCTAAAAAAAAATTAATTCTCCAAATCCTTCGACGCGCGCAGTTTAAATTCAAATGTCACCTTATTTTTTGGACACAGTAGGACATATTTATATTTTTGAAAAAAAAAAAGAATTCAATTGAAAAAATATTCCATACAAGAACTTGATTTTGATCGATCAGTTCAACCATGGAAATAAGTGGAGATGGTTTAAAATGGTACTTCAAGCACTTGAGGGGTAAATAACCCAGTGAAACAAGGGCTCCAAAACTCGATTAAAACAGAGGGGATAATGAATGCTATCAAAATACAGATCATGGTATCATTATGGATGAGCTGCTTAAAGGCTAAAAGGGTGTTGGTGTTGACTTTAGGTCAAGTCTATTGCTAATAGACTGCAGGAACGGGGAAAGAGTTTCCTGGCTGACACAGACAACTCCGAAGCTTCAGCAGTGGAAAGGACCAACACTCTCTACCAGGAAGGGGACTCGACTCATAATATTACAGTTTTTTTTCAGATGAGCACGTAATGTGTTGTCGGACAGAAATACAGGTTTAAGGCTGAACATTGGTACCGATGATCAGGTTTAGTACGATCGCCTTGAGATCTTGAAATAAGAAGGCGATGAGGGCAAAGATAGCAGATGTAAGGAAAAGGCTGCAGAGGGAATCACTGGACTTGACCAGCCGAGTTGCTCAGGCAGCGTTGTTCCCATGGCAGTGGTGGAGCAGCCGAAGATGACCTACCATTAACCCAAGGATTATTGGAGGGACTATACACGGAATAAACACAGGCTTATGAATCCTGCGAAGGTTGATAATCATTCCCAGAGAAGCCTAGGAGACCTCCTGATTCAGGATTCATAGGCGTTTAAAGGAGAGGTCAATGGTCTTGCCGATAAGCACAGAAACAGAAATGTAATTTTGGATATATTTTGTAACTCTCTATGTTCCTCGCTGCGGTGCAGGCGAACGGTAAAGGGGGAGAGGTGGTACTGGCATATGCGAAGAGTTCCGGCTCGATTTGACAACTTGTAGAAATATATAAATAGAAACATATAAATATAATAGCGGTTCTTGGCTAATTAACCAATGACTTAACCGATTGTTGACAGTAGTTTCGTTACTTTTATAAAGTAATCTGTATTTCTCAAACAAGAAACATATAATGTTATGGAGCGTAATTTTCGCACCGAAAAGTCAAGTCTTCAAAAAAGAATCAATATTCGCAAGTCAAACGTATTTTTATACTTTTTAATAGAAACAAAGGAAACAATATATTTTGATTCTTAAATAAATATTAATAATAAAATATATTAATATTGGACTGAACTCTATAAAATAGTTATAGCTAGGTGGGTAAATCAAAACTAAAAAATTTCATTTAAATAATATAAAAAAATATTAAAAATTCATTTAAATCATTTTATGTGACTTTTGCAATAAAAAATAATACAAATATATATTATGCAGATGTCAATAAAACTTAACGAAACAATCTTCCTTTAGACTGCATTTAAATTTTGGCAACTCTGGTTCAGTTTTATGCGTAGGAACTCTGGCGACATGTGTTTTATGCTTGATGATGCCGTATGTTACAACCCTAAAATTGTGTTGGTGCACAGTGTAAAAATACAGGTTTTCAATATGTGTTACAATATTAAACCAACTTGATCGCAAAGTTTTCACTAAGCTGTTACTGACCTGAGTTAAAAAAGATACGTCTTTCAATAAATTAATACTAAAATCTATAAGTTTGTAAATGTAAACGCATAAACGCAATATGGCATCATTGTCAACATTATGCCTCAGCATCCCTGTGTTTCGTGAAAAAAATTTCTTTTTCGTGTTTCGTGAAAAAAATTTTCGTTCCTATTTTTCTAAATTGTGCTAAAAGTGTAAAGTGAAGTGTATTTTCGTTGAAATTATAATAAATTTCTCTATAACGAGAATTTATAAGTGCTAATCTTATACTTGTGTATTGGCAAAGTGAAGGAATTGCACATACAAATGGAATTACACTGAATTGTATTCGGGGAAGTTGTGACGACTTTGTTCATGATTATTCTCCTCACACATACACACACTCCCTTCCCTGTTAATGGTAATTGCATTTTAGCCAAAACTCCTTAGCCTATGCCCCTAGTTTTGAAATGAAAGTTTAAGAATATCTGGATTTGCTCTGGTTGACTCTGTTCCCAGTAGCGTTGCGTTTTATAATATACATATACGCTTACGTTTTCACGTTCGCAGGTAGTTCGTCCATCTGGTAAGTTCACTATAATAGTGGTGATATACAGCAAAACATTTATGTCATTGGCACATATTATAGCTAAATACCTATTCTATAGCAGTCGGGAGATTCAATTTTTTTGTCAAAATGAGTAGTGGCGGTGCTTCAGCTGGGCCTGGGCCTTCTGATAAGGACAAGGATTCTCATTGGTACTTCAGCGCTGAACAGCTATCGAACTCACCAAGTCGACGACAAGGAATCGATCCAGATGCCGAACTCTCATATCGCCAAATGACTGCATATCTTATTCAAGAAATGGGACAGCGTCTGCAGGTGTAAGTTAATAACTACAACTGGTAAACAAATTGATGTTTTTTATTTGTTATATATTTGTGTTGTGCACTTACAGCTCACAGCTTTGCATAAATACTGCCATTGTGTATATGCATCGTTTCTATGCCTTCCATTCCTTCACCCATTTCCATCGCAATAACATTGCGGCTGCGAGTTTATTCTTAGCTGCTAAGGTCGAAGAGCAGCCTCGAAAGCTTGAACATGTTATAAAGGCTGCTAACAAGTGCCTTGGCCAGTCAACATCCTCCACTGCAGACGCGTATTATATAGAACAAGCGCAAGAGCTGGTATTTAATGAAAATGTACTGCTACAAACTCTTGGGTTTGATGTTGCTATTGATCATCCCCACACTCACGTGGTAAAAACTTGTCATTTGGTTAAAGGTAATACAACTGAAAAGAATATAATTATTTTTTAATATTAATATTATACATTTTTCTTTTCAGCCTGCAAGGACCTAGCACAGACTTCTTATTTTCTGGCTTCTAATAGGTTTGTTATTTTTTTAATATGTTACACAAAAGGCTACACCATTATTACTACGGTTAAATCCTAAAATCATGTGTAACAATTGATTTTAAACCGAAATTTGAATTTTCTATGTAGCCTTCATCTGACATCTATGTGCCTACAATACAAACCGACTGTAGTTGCTTGTTTCTGTATCTACTTGGCTTGTAAGTGGTCACGATGGGAGGTAAGCATACGAAAATTTTGCTAATTTCAATAGAAATAGTTGAAAGCGTATATAATTGAAACAGATTCCACAATCAACGGAAGGCAAACATTGGTTCCATTATGTAGATAAAACTGTGACTATGGATCTTCTAAAGCAATTGACGGAAGAGTTCATAGCAATTTACGAAAAGAGTCCATCGCGTCTCAAATCTAAATTGAACTCAATAAAAGCTCTTGCTCAAAATGCAAGCAACCGTGTAATCAATAAAGAGAAGAAAGGTGCAGCCGAAGAGTGGAAAATGGGGGATATGATGAAAATGTATGCACATGACGGTAGTACCGTTAGCAATAGTAGTAACAGTAATCAGCCTTATGCTACGACCTCTTTAAGCGGTGATTCCTCTCAGCAATCTTCCGCATTGTTGCCGCCACCACCACCACAGCCGCAGTTATCGCGAAAAGGTGATTTGCATTCCAGCCAACACCGTTCCCATCACAATTCGTCGTCTCATCATTCGAAGATTAATTTCCCCCCTACGGATGTTCTTGGTAAGGAATTTTTATTGCATTTATTCCCTCTTTTCAATAGCACAAATGTAAAGGTATTTCAATACGCGTTTTGCGTCAATTATTAGCAATGAAAGTGAAACAGTTTAAATCGGGTTTAGTAGGATGGTAATATTATTTATCTTGTTATTGGTAATATTATTTTTCCATTTTTTTCTATTAAGTTCTTACTATCAGTATGAGAGTAATGTTTGACCAACTTTGCTACTGTTAACTTCATTACATTTGCAAAATGTGTATTTTTTTATAAGTTGCATTTATTACTTTGTGAGTTTGAGTTTATTTAATTATCAGCCTTTGGTAAATAAATAGTATACACCTTAAAGATTTCTTTAACTTCTATAGTTTGGTTTTGTTGAACAGAAAAGTTCTCTAAAACTCTATTGAAAACGTTTTTCCCGTAGTGTACGAAGTAAGTTCCTATTTCGTACTGTACTATTTCTGTTGACCAAAAGTCGGAATGATTTTCGATGATTTATTGATACAAATGATATGTTGGTATTTCCTTAATTTCAGAAAATTTAGGATCATATCTATCAGAATATCGATTCAGACGTCAAATTACATTCTAATTTTGATTAATTAAATACATCATTCCAGACCATAAAAGCAGTCACAAACAACCGCCGTTTAGTGGAGTTGTTAGCCGCCCACGTGATCACTCACAATCGTCTCAAGGTCATCAACAAGCAATGGTTCCAGGCAATTCGTCACGATCCGGTCTTCCATCATCCAGCGGACGATCTCTGAGCAGTATACCTGGTCAAAGTGTGCCACGACAGACTTTACAAGGTCATCAATTAGATGTGAACTATCATAAATCTCGCGATAAGAGTAATATTGTGGGTTCATATCCACATAATGCGTCATCGCAATCACATGCTGGGCATAAGGTGTCCCAAAAACAAGACCCAAATCGAGTGATACAGAAGGAGCAGGCTACTGGCAAAATGCCCGAACCTGGAAAAGGCGCCAGTAATAGTAGTAGTAGCAGTAACAAACTATTCCCACCTACTTCCTCAATGGCGACCATGCCACAATATGGTAGCAACCCATCACAGTTGCAAAGCAAATTGGATATGGGTCAAGATATGTCACGTAATATAATGCATGGTCAGCGTTCTTATGGGGTTAACAATGGGTCTGGTAATGTGCCGATATTGGGTAGTTACCAACCACCGCATGTACGGCAGAGTAGTAATAGCGCTAGTAACAATGGCAAACACGATTTATCAAAACCCGCATCCGTCCACCTTCAACAGCATGGCAAACAGCCAACTATTCCAACAGAATCAGTGTACAACGCTGGCACGCATGTAGATCAGCAAACAGCTGCACATGCACAATCACATCCGAATGCTGGTTATATGATTCCGCGGCAGCCAGAGGGTTCACACAACGAAGAGGCCAATTCCACACAGTTACCGTCAGTGCATGCGATGCTGCAACAGCCAACGAACGCTAACCAAACAAAGACCTCGATGTTTAGCCCCGATTGGAGTCAACAACAACAACAGCAACAAACACAGCTAATGTCTTCAAATACTTATGTTAATAATAATATGTCAACAGCCGCTGTGGGCGATGCATATAATTATAAAATGCCATCTAGCAAGGAGGGAGGAGAGCGAGAGAAAAACGATCGTGATCGTATGGACGCTAATGCGACAGCACCTAAGAAAGACCGTAACCGCGGAGCACATCCTGGAATGGATATTACGAGTTCAATGCTTATGGGTGTACGACCGAATACTTCGCAGACACAGTTTCACCAACAGCTACAACAGCAACAACAACAACCGTCTTTAAAAATAAGCATGCCAAAGAAATCAGACTCGAGCATTATCGGTGAACTTACTGGTAGGATCCAATGCTTAATTTTTCTACAACTTTTTCTCAAGCCTTGGGGAAATAATTTCTTCTTTATAGAGTCTTGAACTGACTCGTTTTAATCAATTAAATATTTGTGTAATGAAAGTCTCGGGCATTCAGTTTTTCAAGTTAGACGACGTAGAGCAAAGATGAAGAAGTTATAACTTTTTCAATTTAAAATTGTGTATATCCCTTAGCTTCTATAGGTGTTGACTCAGTAGTGTTTGCGGATAGTCTAGAACTAACATCTTTTCGTATAAGAAACAAGAACAAACGTTAACTTTGTTTACACTGAAATTTAAATACCGTTCACAAATAAAATAGTTGCAGACGATGAGCGTGAGTTGCCGCGAGAAACGAGAGTGACTCTTGCGCAGCTTCGCTCTGTATACTGTAGCAGGCTCTGATATATGAAACATATGTCCAGCATGCAATGAGTCCCCTCATGACCCTAGCCACCTCTTTGAATGCCCTGCTAACCCTACACATCTGACAGCATTCTCCCTTTAGTCCGATCGCACTGAAACAGCACGTTTCTTGGGCCTACCGTTGGATAACGTCGATGACAGCTTATCTAATCCTTGCTATCCTAACGGGAATAAGTGCCCATTATAACAAAACCAGTAATTTATGCCAAATTTCTGTTATATAAAAAAGTTTCTATACAAGTTCTTTGAACTGGCTCTGGTTTGGCATCTATATGCTATATTGAGCCCATAGCGCCTATTCCCACAAATCAGCATCTTCTTGGGGACAGAAGGATGTATGCAAAATTTCAGATCGATATGTCAATACTGAGTACTAGTTTACTTAAATACAGATAAACAGACCCACATGACTAATTCGACTCAGCTCGTCACGCTTATTATTTATATACATGCTTTATAGCGATTCCCGACATTTTAAACTACTATTTTCAAAATATAAATCACAAGACGAAAATTCCAATTTACAGGTATGAATGCCGGTATCAAACGTCCCAATGAAGGTGCCTACAAACAAGAGGAGGAACAAAATAAAATTCGGAAACTTGATACTCAACCTACATTGTCTTCGTATAATGAATCCAAAACAGGCGATAGTAACAAACTGCATGTGGTAAATGGAATAGAAACTAATCCTGACATGGTGAGGAGTTTGTTAAAAGAAAGTCTTTGCCCTTCCAATGCTCTCTTGAAAACGGAACAATTGGGAGCACTTAGTCTGCAACCGCCAGCTGAACTTTTCGAACCATCCGTAGTAACCTCGGCTCCGGATGTGACCGTTGCATCGGCTGAGACGTCGCTAAAATCGACAAGCCAAAGTAGTGGAACTGAGCCATCATCTATGGAAATTAATGATGCCGGCAGTAATAAAGCAGAAAAGAAAAAGAAAAAAGACAAGCATAAACATAAAGAGAAGGATAAGTCGAAAGATCGCGAAGAGCGAAAAAAGCATAAAAAAGATAAAGACAAGCACAAGGAACGTGATCGGAGCGAATTAGAAAGTGCAGGACATGTAAAGATTAAAATATCGAAAGATAAAATTGAAGGAACTGCCGAATGTTTAAAAATCAAAATACCAAAAGAACGTATAATAAGTGATGTGAACAACAGTACGAGCAGTGCTAACAATAGCTCCACAGATAGCGGTAGCAATATGCATCCGGCACCAGCGTTAAAGATTAAAATCAGCAAAGATAAATTGGAAAACTATGCGACAGACTCCTCGACACACACAAATTTACAACAAGCGCAGGCGCTGACACAAACGGCAGCTGGCTTCTATTCGTCCTTCGTAACACCCAATAATGCAACGACAACCACGTCACATAGTAGTAGTAGTGGTGGTAGCAGCAGTAGTGGGAAAAAGAAAGATCGGGATCGTGACAAGGATCGCGAGCGAGAGAAAGACAAGAAACGGGCTAGCAATGAGGGCATTAAATCGAATGGAAGTGGTTCATTCCATTCGGCAATGATGTTACAAGGCGGTACAGGGGGTTCACTGCTTTCACATCCGCCACCAACAAATGTCGTGACGCCGAAAAGCCAAAACGTCAACAAGGTAAGCACCGTATAATTATAATCGAAATTAATTAATGGGTATTGAAGGTCATTAACACATTTGCTACTACTATACTACACAAATACTATTTGTCATACACAATTCATGGACACTCACGTCTTTCTATTGACATTATGTACAAAAAAGTCTTCACAATTAAAAATTTGCGTTTTTGCTATATTCTTCCTTTGAGGTTAAGCATGAAAGGACTGAGTACAACATCTTAATAAAATGCACATATGTACATACATACATATATAAGACAAGTGGGCTAATCTATTTCAACACACACAAACTAACTTAACCATTTAGAAGTTGATTGTAACAGCTCTACAATACTAAAAAAGCCATGTTTTCCCACATCGAACAGCATCACAGTACTAACATAGGGCTTCAGTATGTGTGTGGGGTAAAGTATGTGTTCCTAATTTATTCTAACCTTCACTGTTTCAACGAAGAAACCAAAACCGGTCACATAAAAGAGCAAATAAGAAATATCATTGCTTCATGCATAAGCAAATGGTGTAGGAATTATATTATTAAGTATCACATATATTAGTCTGTGTTCTAAAATACACAATGATACGAACTAATCCCTGTGGTAATGGTGATTTTATGAGCGCCTTTCTGGCGTGTTATACCAAAAAATGTAAGGCATTAGCTTGAAACCATTTGAAATGATTTTACAGATGCAACTCTTATCGAATAATATGAATCAGCTCTTCGGAGAGTCGAATGATGATGATGATGATGATGATGACTATGATGATAATCAAAGTGTTAATCAAAAAAATTATAAGGATTATCATAAAAACAGAGTTAATAACACGGACTCCTCGTTCGCATACGCATCCACATCCAACAACTCTGCGGGTTCTGTACGTAAAAACACCGATTACGGGCAAAAATATTCGCAATCACATCATATGCAACGATGATAAATGCAATCATCACGTAAAATTGGTAATAACAAAACGATATCACACAAATAAGGAAAGCATACACGTTTCAGTTTAGTTAAAAACTCTTTTCTAGCAAAGGCTTAAAAAGTTTATCTGGCAGGCGTCACAAATTATGATCCTTCAGCAAATGAAAGCTTTGATATAAAAACAAGGATACACATAATATTTTTTTTTTTTGAAAAGTTGCGATTTCTAATTTTTTAAAATCGTTTTAGCTGACTGCCATGCTTAGGCACAAGAAAGAAGAAAACAAGCTCGATTTAGAGTTTTCGTTCTAGCAATACCTTAAGTGTCATGCCATTTTACATAGTATATAAATACAATGAAATCTCTCATGAACGGACATTGGAGGGACAAGCTGCATCCTGTCGAGTGACAGTCCTTGGCCGGTTAAAAATCCGACTTCGTTCTGGTTACGTAGACCCGATCACCGTGGGAGCGAGACAAGCCCTTCTGCCCGGTTAATAGTTGTCCGCTTAATAGATTGTCCTTAATAAACATCAAAAATTGTTTGTTCCGGTCAATGTCCAAGGTTTATGGAGATGCTCCTTAATATAGTGTCCGTTGAAGAGCTTTATGCTCTTTAAATTGATGTAAGCTTTTTAAGTTGCCCATTTAAAAACGAAATGTCATAAATAAACACTTTTTTGATATTGTTAAGGGCATGTTAAACTCAAAAAAAAAAAAAACAAAAAACTACAAAATAATGTTACCATCACAAGTGTCTGAATTTGATCCTTCAGTTTATATGGCAGTTATAAGCTTTCGCGGTCCGATTTGTACAATTTCTTCGGAAATTGTATCGTTGCCTTAAACAATAATCCGTGGTAAATTTTGTAAGGATATCTACTCAAATAAGAAAGTTTTAAAACTTAACCTTGTATGTTCAAGTTGTATGGCAGCTATATGCTATAGTGAGCCGATATCGGCGGTGCAAAATTACAGACTGATCTCTCAAAAACTGTAAACGATCAGCGTATATACAGACAGACACACGGACATGACTAAATCCACTCAGCTCGTCACGCTGATCATTTATAAATATTTTTTTAGAGGGTCTCCGACGTTTCCTTCTAGGTGTTAGAAACTTCGTGGCAAATTCATTATACCCTCCTTAGGTTGTAATGTGAGCGTCCTACTTAGGTACATAAGTGCTAACTGCATGTGGAGGTGAAATATCCGTCATTTCATAAGTCCAGTGTTATCTTTCCATTTAATTTGTGTTCCGTATCTTATTATTATTATTATTTGACGTTCAAAGTCCCAAATGAATGTGACATTGTATTGTTCTTTATAGCAGACGAAAATCTTGTTGCATTGCTCATTAAATTTATATTCTTTTTTACAGTTTTAAAAGAGGCGTTACACTTGGCAGGACTGGCATATACATGCTGCACATACATAAGTTGGCTTGCAAAATATTTCACACACTTTACGTACATTAAGCTGCTACATACGTATAAGAAAACAAACGAATAAATTCTACAAAAACAAAAACAAAAAAAAAAGAAAGTAAACTTTATAAAAACGTAGAGAATTTAATTTAATTTAATGTTCGGTCAAGGCACTAACTTCGCCATGAAATAAAAACACAGTGAAAACAACAATATTCACACATCATTTCATTGCTACATGAGATATAGATATTGCGTTACGACGTCCCATAGACGCACGCAAATTCAATTGACGCATTTACTAATTAAATTATTAATTACGCTGGAGTAAAGGCAAATCAATTTCATTTAGAGACAGTGCGGTTCCTCTATGTTGTAATATTGTTTCAGAAACATGTAAACAACAACAACAACAAACTGTTGCGAAAATAGTTTGGCGCACGGAAGTGAAAGTGTTTTGAAAAGTGTTTATAGTTGCTAATTCGCATGCGTAATGAGTTGGAAAACTATAAAGAATCTCGTATGTAAATATTAATACACCGGAAGAGCGTACTTAGTATTTGGGCGATTTTGCAGAGCACGCGTGTGTAAGCAAATAACTAAACATACATACGAGTATGTAAACAACGTAAATACTGAACTAATTTACTTTCACTTTCGTTTTTAGTGAAGCAACTTTTTTATTTTTTTTTTTTTTTACATGTTTTTTGGTTTTTTGATATTAAAATGTTTGAGTGAAGAATTTTAACAATTGTAGCAATTGTTGCTTTATAATACTTAGCATTTTTAACAATTTCGTATTATAAATGTAAAATATATGAATTTTCTATTCTTGAAAAAGGTGTGTAAAACTAATTGCATTGAGAATTTTTCTTTGATTAGCGACTGTTTAACAAAATTCCTGAATACCTGAAAAATCTAAAAAAAATTTCAAACATGAAAATAATAATTGATTGCGCTAATATGTCTGAATTTAGAAAATATGCGCATTTTGTAAAGTAAGCGTTTGTTTCATATGCAGCAGCACGCGGCAATAGTGTTGAAAACATATTTTTATATATTTATGTATATCTTTTAGGCTGGCAATCAATTCTATGCTCATACATACTTACATATATAGAAACATACGATGTTGTAATGGGTATAATTAGTGAAATGGCGCACGTATTCGGATGCAATGTTTGAATGCTGCCGGCGCTCTTAGGTATTCTGCTATACACTAAAGAATTAATGAATTTAGTGTTTATGGGCAACATGAAAGTTTTTCTATTTTTTGTTTTTTCAAAGTAAAAGTTTTTAATTTTTTTTTTCAAAATAAAAGTTTTTAATTTTTTTTTTTTTCAAAATAAAAGTTTTTAATTTTTTTTTTCAAAATAAAAGTTCTATTTTTTTTTGTTCAAAAGTTATTTTTTCAAGTTTTTTTTTTCAAAAATAAAAGTTTTTCTATTTATTTTTAATAAAAGCTCTTTTGCATTAGCATCTTTTCAAGTTTAATATAACCTTATAGCATTTAAATAAACTTAAGTTAGCTACTAGTTAGAATAAAGCAATTTGATATTTTGTTTTTTGCTTTTAATTTTTTTTTTTTTTTTGTTTTGCTACAACAGTGATGAATGCAATATTTTTTAATTCAAACCTCTGTTGTTTGCAATTTTGATACAAGAATTTTGCGTACGTAATTTTCACAGCATAGTTTCAGCCAACATATGTACATACATAACTGACCTATGTGTGGCAAATACATATTTTGCATTATTTCTGCTAATGCTGTATTAAACTCTGCCTTGGAATGCATGAGAAAGTTGAAATGACTAGTTCTACATTTTATACATAATGCTGAACTGTCACACGTGTTCAAACGTCCACAACAATATTGACACAAACACATTTCAGCCATACATAAATCGGCCCACACAAAAGTTTGTGTGTATCCTCGTATATATACATACTTATATATTCACATTCGCCTACCACATATGTATATATATACTTAAACATACATATGTACGTTTATTACAAGTAATACAGAACTCCCAAATACGGTCATCGTAAGTTTAACTAAATAAGTAGCAATTGAAAACAAGTAAAACACATAAATACCATGTGTAAGCATACATGCATACATATGTATGAGCAGAAACCAACAAAAGCCAACACAAACAATTTAATTTATAATTAACAAATGGAAAGCAGCAGTTAGCGTTTCAAACTAACATTAATTTCATTGCAATCTATTTGCAGTTACAAAATCTAAGAGATCGATTATTGAAATATTTTCCAAGCCGTTAAATAAATTCTATTTAAGCATGGACAAAGGTTTTAAGCGAAAATTAAGTATTGTTGTATATAAAAATTAGAAATACAAAAACACCATATGGAACAATTGTATTGGATGCTAAAAATAGAAAGAAAAAAAGATACAAAAACAAACAATTTAATGCATTGAAATTCATATAAAGGTTATTATATATAAATAATATTATAAAATAAATAAATAGCACGATTGTAGCAAACATAGTTTTAAACAAAGTCGGCGAGTAAAAGAAAATGGAAGGATAGCGGACAAGACCGTGGCTTAAGCTTATCGTTGTATGTATAAATTCTATAATTAAGTCTTATCATTAAATCCTATCATCATAATTATCATCCACAATTGTACAATAATGTATTAGTTTTAGTTTTACAATTGTCATTGTCCTTAATAACTTACACATAGAAGCAATAAACAAATTTCATTTGGCCTTTCATAAAAATAATACAAAAAATATATCGAAGGTTGCGTCTAATTTTTCTAAATAAATAAAAATTCTATTAAGAAAAATAATAAAAATAAATGATTGCTGCATTATATTCAGATGAAAGATATCTATAAAAAACTGTGTTGTTATTTGCAAGTGGTTTTTGTTTGACGTGAGAGTCAAATTAAAATTGTCGGAACTATTTTCTAAATTCTAGTATCCACAATTTACAACTCAATTCATTTTATCATTGCTTCATTTAATTTCGATCGCGAATTCGAATTCTTCAGCACAGTTGAACCAGCTAAATATCAAAAAACCGTTCCCACGACTGTCGAATCTAAATAATCGGAACGGACCCACATTTTTCTACTCCGTTGCTTTCGCAGAGATCATCCCTGCAGTCATCTGCTTGTATCGGAATCACGTCTTAGGAGCATCAAGAGGTTCCCAATTCCCACGACAGCCGGTTCTACGCAGTTCTACCGGAATTGACTCGGATTTCATCTCCGACCAAGGGCTGTTTTTTCGGCGATCTAACCCCGTTTAGATCGGTAAGCGTTAGTGTTAGCATCAAGAGGTCTTCCTCAACTAAGTCGACGACTTAAAACAATACGCCGACCACACTTCGGACGCAATAAACTTCAGACATGTACTGATTCCCATTCACAGTGGAGCCATTAACACTCTTAGCGACTCCTTCACAATGAATGGCGTACTTTGAGTCAAACCACCACCCATTGCCGAGAACGAGCTTAAGATGCCGCGAGGATCGAGAGTGATGCTTGCGCAGCTTCTTTGGATACTGTAGCAGGTTAAACTCCTACTTATCCAGCATCGACCCTGCCAAGCGTGCAACGAGTCACCACATGACACTAAACTCCTCTTTGCATGCCCTGTTAACCCTACACATCCCTCCCTCTCGCTATGGTCCGATCCCGACGAAAGAGCACGTTTTCTGAGCCTACCGGTGGACGACCTCGGTGACAACTTATCTAATTCTTACCGTCGTAACGATGATTAAGTAACCGTTACAACAACAACAATCTGCATTTTTATCCGACCAAGAACTTTCCACTCGACACTATGTCTCGATATTACTTCAGGCTGTTTTCTGTCACTACTATAACAGAAAAGGCAAAACGGGAATCAGTCACAGGCGATCGGATCTTGGAGGCCACGTCTCCGGCCCACAACGTGAGATATGTGCTCACCAAAATAAATAAATAATTTCATTTGCTGCATGACATATAGCGCTGGTTTGTTGGAACCAAAGATCGTACCAATTCAGTCACAAACAAGGTATTAGGTATGGCTCCATGGCGTTCCCCATTGACTGTAACATTATATTGCTTATTCCCTCTGCCCATTCAGCACACCAAACGGCGACTTTTTGAGGATGTAACCGCGTCTCAACAACGACTAATTAGGATCGGTGGCCTCTGCGAACACGCATTATCCACTAGTGTGCGAAGCCGACCCACAGGTGCTCGAATTATTGACTACGCTGGGCGATTATGTCGACCGATTATAGGAGGCAACGTGCGATGTGTCTCATGCGCAGCGTACGGAACAATTATTTTGGTAATAAGAATTTTAAAAAATTCCTTAGACATTGTGGAAACTATTTTGTATGTCAACTGAATCCCTACTCTCTGAATGAATAGTTAAGCCAAACCTCATTTCTGCGTAAAAAATTACTTCTTTGAAAGAAAAAGAAAAATTTTACTTCTTTAACCACAAAATCGAGCGAAGACTAAAAAAAAAGAAAAAAGGTTAACTTCAGCGGCACCGAAGCTGTAACACCCTTCACAAATGCGTTTATATATTTATTTTACAGGGCCTCCGATGTTTCCGTCTGAGCGTTACAAACTTCTTGACGAACTTAATATACCCTGTTCAGGGTATAAATACAGTTGAACTTTCATAAATCAAACTTATCTAACTCGAACTCTTGAATGGTCAATAGAAATAAAATTTCGTACAAATTCCTTCCATTACTCGAACTCCAGCTCGTCCAATCCACTATAAGGGGGACCTCACAATCCGCCAAATACCGTAGCACTAAGCCTCCTTAATATCGCATATAAAGTCTTATCTTCGAGGGTTGTGTTTGAAAGACCGAAGTTCACAGTCAACAAACTAATTGGACCTTATCAGTGTGGCTTTAGACCTGAAAAATCCACTATTGATTAGACCATGACCATGCGCCAAATCTTGGAAAAGACCCGTGAAAGAAAGATCGACACACACCACCTCTTCGTCAATTTTAAAACCGCCTTCGTCAGCATGAAGAGGGACTGTCTCTACATCGCTATGTCTGAATTTGGTATCCTCGCAAATTTCGAACGACTGTGTACGCTGAGGTTGAGCAACAACGAAAGCTCCGTCAGGATTGACTTTGATCGGTTCGTTACCAAGAAAGGTTTCATACGAGGCAACTCTCTATTGTGTGACTTCTTCAAAGTATTGCAGGAAATAATACGAGTTGCAAAGCTAAATAGAAAAGGTACAATCTTCTATAAGAGTGCACAACTGCTGGCATATACCGATGATATTGATATCATTGGCCTTAACAACCGCGTCGTTAGTTCTGCTTTCGCCAGATGGGATACGGAAGCGAAGCAAATGGGTCTGGTAGTGAACGAGGGCAAGACGAAATATCTCTTGTCATCAAACAAACAGTCGTCGCATTCGCGACTTGGCTCGCACGTCACTGTTGATAGTCAAAACTTTGAAGTTGTAGATAATTTCGTCTATCTTGGAACCAGCCTCAGCACCAACAACAATATCAGCCTTGAAATCAAGCGCAGAATCACACTTGTCAACAGGTGCTACTTTGAACTGAGCAGGCAATCAAAAAGTAAAGACCTTTCTCACCGAACAAAGACCAAACCCTACAAGTCCAATAACATCATATGATGAGTCGGCTTTACGAGTTTTCGACAGAACTGTTCTGCGGAAGATGCAGGGTCCTTTGCGCATTGTCAACGGCGAAACCGCAGTCGATGGAACGATGAGCTGTATGAGATATACGGCGCCATTGACATAGTTCAGCGAATGAATAGACAGCGGTTGCGCTGACAAGGTCATGTTGTCCGGATAGAAGAGAACACTCTAGCTTTGAAGGTTTTTGATTCAGTATCCACCGGTGGAAGCGGAGGAAAAGGAAGCCCTCTACTCTGTTGGAGAGACCAAGTGAACAAGGATCTGGCTGAACTTGGCATCTCCAATTGGCGCCAAATAGCGAAAAGAGAAACGACTGGCGCGTATTAGTTAACTCAGCTATAACCGCGTAAGCGATGTTTACGCCGGTAAAGAAGAAGAAGAAAGTCATCTTTTTGTCGGTATGTCGTTTTGAATACAGAGAAAAAATTTAATTATAGCAAGAAATTATTATCACCTTGTCAATATTATTATTTATTGACTGGTGGAAGCCAAGTTCATTACTCCTGGGTTCGCACTCCACATTCGGAAATTGAGTGCTGAGTTAAAAATTTTGTTTGTTCATTGCTTAACAATTTTGGTAAATCATCTCACCAATAAATAAGGAAACATATATATGCGTTTTGGCTAATTGTAGCAAACTAACACTCGTGCACACCCTGCTATCCGCACACTAATTGAATACACTTGTTCAAACAAAGAAAATAAAGCGAAGTATTTAATTAAAAATAATTCCCGCTAATCATAAAACAGGTATTAAATAAAAAGTTAAGCCAAAGGTCGTTCCTTCCTTCCAGTATGCCAATACTCCTCCCAATTATAATTTACAGTGCAGTCTTATCATTTATGACATATTGGTCAACCATGTTTAGCATCATATTATCAGGAACTACTACTTCCCATATAACACCATTTTAATTCCATCTGGTTATTCCACTTCAGAATATATAAAAAAGAACCAGTGGAGATAGCGGAACAAGACTTTGCACAAATTCTGCATTCAATTTGTACTATCCTAACTTTCCAAGCCCCAGATAGATAATAATATTTTTTATTTGGGTTTCTGTTCTCGTGCTTGAATTCTGATTCTAGACATTGAAAAACACTTAAATATTAATCTTTAGTTCTTAAAGTTTGCTTTGGGCTGATCTACATCGATAAGTATATTTTAATTTATTTCATAAATCAAAGATGGCAGCATTTTAATTAACCCGAAAGTAAACAGTATTATTATTTGTAAGAGGTACAGTAGTGAATGTTAACCTGTTTATTATAGCTGTAACAACAATATTAGTGTATTACTCAGTTAAAAAATGGCATCAAGTCAGTGTAAAAATGATGTTGATTTATTCTGTTTTATTTTCGGTGAATTTATTAAAGTTAGAAGTAAAAAATTTGCTTTATCAACAAATTTGAAACTTTGCGAAGCCTATGAAGCCTATTTCAACCTAAAAGTCAGTAATCAAAATGAAAATTGGGTAGCTCACTTCGCCTGCGTTAATTGTAAAAATACTTTAGAAGATAAGAAAAAAATCGAAAAATTGCTCTAATTTCTACGAAAGCAAACTTTAACCGGGAAAAATTTTTTTTCCTTATTTTTGTCATAGGAGAAACTAAAATTTAACATGTAGATGTCAGACCCAAAAATCGTGTTGACCGGTGTTATCTGAGAAATTCTTTTTCTCATAATAATGTGTTTTTGTGTCAATACCATCTAGCTCCTTTGATTGGTACAAATTGTTAAAAGTGGGCCAAGAACGGCAAACCACGTCCAGGACGGCCATCAACATCAAATAATGATAAACACGTCAATAAAATAAAGGAATTGGTGATTGCGAATCAACGACTAACAGTCAGAGATCTTTCTGGCATCGTTGGCTTATTGGAAGGATTAGTGAAAACCATTTTGAAAGATCACTTGGGCCTAAGAAAAGTGAAAGCACGATTGGTTCCAAAATCACTAATTTTTTTCGAAAAACAGCGTCTCGTTAACGTCTGTGAAGAAATGCTCTCCGATTACCAGGATGTCATGGATTGTATTGTTACTGGGGATGAGTCTTGGATGTATACTTACGACCCGGAAACAGAAGATCGGTCGAAAACGGTAGCAAAGGTGAGTCGAAGCCGGAAAAAACACGTCAAAGCACGTCAAAAATCAAGGTAAGTTGACAGTTTTCTTCGATTATCCAGGTGTGGTGCACTCCGAATTCCTTCCGAACAACTAAACTGATAACAAGGAATGTTATTGAAGTGTGTGAAGTATGAGCCGGCAACTTTGGTTTGAGTTTTTCGCCAAATTTTCGACCAATATCGTATTCGCCTAATTTGGCTGCATTAGATGTATGTATGTATGTGTACAAACTCAAACTACCGCTCGGAGGAAACTGTTTTGAGTCAATTGAAGACATTAAACGTGAATCGCGAAGGGCATTGAAGTGAAGCGCGTTAAGTAAGAAGCTATACCAGAGAGACACAAATGGTTTTTTTTTGCTTTTTCGATAGTTTATATAATATTTACAAAAATCGGCAAGGTTTTTTTTTATTGGTTGAAAATTGTCAATTTTGCATTAAAAAAACGAATATTTTAGCTAAAAAACGACACTTTTTTCATAACGACGCCTTTATGTTAATTTTTGATATTTTTCAAAATCATAGATCATTGTATAGGAAATACCTTCAACTTTAATACTTTAATTTTAGCTACTCATTTGGCCGGAATCATGTCAGCAGTTGGAAAACTTTTTTTTGACACCTCCGTAGGGCGCACATAACTCCGTTCGAACTTCGAAACCTTCCATCAAATACTTTCTTTAAAGTGTATTAGGGCGATGGGCGATCGCTTTGAAGGGGACGACATAGAGTTTGAAGAATAAATTAAGAATTTTAAAATTATGAACAAAGTCTTACTATTTTTTGTTCATAGTGGTATATCTAATATAAGAATTTCCATACCTCCGGTTGACTTATTACCATATATGTATATTGGACAATGAAAATTATATAAAAATGAGTTTAATCGGGTGAATACTTCTCCTCACCCTAATATACCTAATGTAGTGTTCTCGACTATTTATATGACTTCGAATCGTTTATTTTGCTCAGTATGGTATGCGGAGCTACATTCTTTTGTGTACTACCTTCTATTCGATATAATCAGCGATCAGAGGCGTTGGCGTCAAATGGAATACTACTTCAACGCGACATAGTGTTGAAGATAACAGGGATATTTCTTTCCACAAACATTGAGATAATGGAAAGAGCCCTACGAAGGTTACACCTTTTGGCCGCAAGCAACGCACAGAAAATTAAATGGAATATAGAGAGCAGCCTGTGTCGGAGTTAACCTGCCCTTAAACGTCTTTACTTGGAAAGTAGCAGCAAGTTCAGCTACAAGAATGAAGGAATAAGAATACTGGAACAGGAAATTTTATGGGCATAGCGCCATCTTGAACCAGCTAAACTTAAGTAAATCAGACGACTAGATCAGGCAGATTAGAATTTAACCACTATTTATACGGACAGGCCCAAAATGGGCTACGGAGTAGGGGCGGATGTATACTCCAATGATTTCGAACGATTTGTCGACGCCACTTACTACTTCCAGTGTAATTAAAAATTGCAGGAAATATTTAAGATCACTGGCAGGTTAACTCAACTTAACCATAATTTGGGTTCCCGGCCGATACCATAAAAAGCCAGACGAGTTGGCCAAGCTAGGACCCTCTATAGAGTTTGGAAGATCTGAAAAGAGTTTTACATATTGTATATTCAGTTTGAAAAAATAATTCAGAGCAGTTGGGAATCAATAAACAAATAAGTAATTTCATTAAGAGAAAAAAATGATTTGATCACAACAATGAAACGAAATAGCAGGGTTATGAAGGCACTGCGATTGTGCATTAAATACCAAATTTAATTTTAATTCATTCACTGTCTAGTCAAGCATCGACAATTGCATTCATTTGCAATATTTTTTAATACAAATATCCCCGTTTTTGGTTCTTTACGAGACTATAAGATGTTCGTCTGCACCTGAACTTAGTCATTTATTGCTTGCCTAGATGCTCTGCATCCGAAAAACCAACAATTTGATATTTTGGTTTTGTTGTAACAACAATTATTCCGTTTATTGCAAAAAACACGTAGTTAACGGTAAACAGTGTGTTATCACTTTCGCAGCGAACAACGTGTCGCGTGCTCACGTTGTGACGTAAAAACCGGCAAGGGGAACACACTTGGAATCCCCACATGCTGCTGCTATCGCTCTCAATGCTTACGCGCTTATACAAGTCTATTTCGGTTTGTATGCGCATGATTCATGAGATTTTGCTACAATTACTGGTTGTCACTATTCTCTGAAAGCGGAATTTACGCTTAAAAAGTCACCAACACTTTCAATGCGTGTAAGTATGTAATTGTACAAGATGCTGGCATGTATTCATATTTAAATATGTTAAACTCAGGTCAGTGGATATAGTTTTACTTGTGTATTGATACTTCCGCTCGTTTATGTATTCAAACTTATGCTCTATATATATTTGTATATATGTACATTGAGCCAAGTTCTATTTATTGGTTAGTAATTGGGCATTTGTATTACCAATAGTTCTTAGATTTTGCGTTGTTTAGTAGGAAAAGGCGGAAATTTTTAAGAATATCTCAATTGAGTGTGCCGAATTTTTAAACGCACAGCAAATATAATCGCTGTCTCAAAACGTTTTCATGAGATTAAAGATATGCTCATTCAAATCGAAAATCTGACGCTGTTATTACTCAACTTTATACGGTCCACATGCCCGTTCAAACAAGTAAACAGTTAATTGCTGTTGATTTAATGCGTTATTTTCTAAAGATAATCTTCTATGTACATACGTAGATATATACATATGTAAATATTATCGACACCTGTTTATTTTGCTGTAAGATTTAGCAATGAAAATAAGAGTTTTATTCATAGTCACCTTAAGTGGTCTTCTGTCAGATTCTTCGGAATCCACTATATTATTACTATTACTATTATTGTTTGCTATTTAAGATTCTCCTTTTAAAGCTTATACATAACATAGCCTGACCTCAAACTTGTAAGAAATTGTACTAATTTATTGTTAAAATTTTCTGAGATCAAACTAGTCAGAATAGGCTTAAACATATTATGGAAATACTCATTAATGTGTCATTATACCTTGAACAGGCTATACTAGATTTGCCACGAAGTTTGTAACACCCAGAAGGAAACATAGGAGACCCTATAAAATATATAAAAATGGTCTGCATGACTTGCTGGGTCGGTTTAGCCATATTCCCCTGTTCTCTAGGCCTTCAGTTTTTGAGTTATCTATATATATTATTATAACGGGTGATCTAAGGACTTTTTTGAATAAATTTTTTTTGACATTTCACGCATGAGTCGTGTCAAGCTGTCGTGTTATTTTTGGTATTTAATCTTTTTAATCTTGGAAAGACTTATGTATGCCTGAACAGCGTTTACCTATCGTTTAACTTTATTACGAAAATTCACGTTCTGTAAAGAATATGTTTCGCGCGTTTCGCTCAACTTACGCCATCTTGAGTCCCAGCTATCATTATTAGATAATATTCGACCAGAATGGATCATGTCCAGCATGCAGTGCAGTAAATATAGCAGCAACAGTTGAGAGTGTACATGAACGATGTGGAGAGTCGATTCGACGCCGTTCGCAGCTGTTGTTTGGAACGACTTGGGCATTAGTAGATCTTAAATTGAAAGCATATACGTACAAAGTACAGCTTGTTCAAGAAGCCGCTCGGTCTTCCCAAGCAACATCGCTTCGCTCTATGGGCTCTTGAAAACTTCCCAAAAGATCCGACGTTTTCGAGACAAATTTTGTTCAGCGATGAGGTTCATTTCTGACTCAATAGGTATGTTAACAAGTAAAATTCCCGCATTTGGGACGAAGAATCAGGTTGTTCTTCAACAGTTTCAACAGCTACAAAACAAACAATGGTTTGGTTTGTGGTTTGTGGGACGGTAAAATCATCGGTCCATATTTCTTCAAAAATAATGCCGGTGAGAACGTAACCGCCAATGGCGACCTTTATAACCTGAAATTGAAGCTCGTTATCTCGACGACATTTGGTTTCAACAAGACGCCACCACTTCCCACACATCGCATCAATGGATTTATTGAGAGAACACTTCGGTGAACAGACAATTTCACGTTTTCTGTCAGTCGATTGGTCATCAAGATCGTGTGATATCACACCATTATACTTTTTCCTGTTTGGATATGTGTGGTGAATCGCTTCGATTCAGGTTTGAGCAAAACATCCCGCGTGTCATTCGCCAGTTACCAGTCGAAATGCTCGAACGACACATAAGAAATTGGAATCAACGGACGGACCATCTGAAACGTAGCCTCGGCCAAATAATCTTCAAAGAATAAATTCCAAAAAATGTTGTTTCGAACACACATTCCCCATTAAATTCTGTGTTTTTTTTTCAAAAAGTAGGGAACCTAGAAATGAGTCACCCTATATATAATATTATATTCTGCACACTTCCTTTTCTCACTAAAAGCCTGCTCCTTTTTGAATCCGCCGATATTGAACCCTTATACCATATATAGCAGCCATACAAACTGCCAAGGATATCATTTTCTTCTATGAAAAGAGGCAACCTAGTTGACCTTCTGTTTCGTACTAGTTCTAAAGTAGCTCGAACTAGTTAAATTGACTGCAGGATTAGTACATATCTTCACACATTCTTCGCCATATAATGTTCAATGCAAAACAGATCCCAATCTTTTGTTGTCTAAGCATAAATAGATAATTATACCCGCCAAGTTAGTAAAAGAACAAGACGCACTTGTTGCCTCTAATTAACTCAGTTCGCAAATAGCAGCATTATTTAAATCGTGAAACGAGATAGCTCATAGTAAATTAAAACCTGTTTACGAGTAGAATTGCATTGCTTTTTGCAAGTGCTCTGCTGAGTTCACATATGCGCCAGCTGACGGCAATGCTTTACTGAAGGCTCAAAGCCCGCATATGCCAACGCTTAATATCTCTGCCAATTAAATGGCAAGCGAAAAGTTCTTGAATTAACCAAGTTTAATGTTGGTGGCTGCCACATAGCTCGGCATGAATCCGCTCACCGAGCCACTCGGTTGCAATGTGCTTGTAATCACACTCCAGAGCAACGTTTAAGCCGAGGCTCAATCGCGGCTCAACAGCTGCAGCGAGCTAGTTCGCTGACTAACTCTCGGCGGCGGCGATATTTATGAATTATAAAACCGCAAAACTACTAAGCGCCCACTTCAGTCATTTGTTTGTTGCGCGTTCGAGTTGAAGTGGTGTTCTCTAAAGAATAACGCGGATTGCGAATTTAACCAGCGTCTGCAGTAAGCGTTCAGTACCACATATCATTTCTATTGGTGAATGAAAATAAGTGCACATTAACTCCCACAAGTGAATAATACACCGTCAGTAAAGCAATTATAACTTTACGCTCCAACACACCTTTGCATAGGCATACATATGTGTGTATGTATGTATATACATGCATAATTAAATGAAAGTGAAAATGCCACAAGATACAATGGAACGCCAGAACCAAGTCATGAACGATAATATTATAGATAAATACGGACGTCCCGTTAAGCCAGCGTCAACATTCACAAATGCTGCATTCACCAACGATGAGCATGGTGCAGAGACCATATTTCGGCGCAAAAGCGGCAATGCCAATGGTCTACAGTTGGCGGAGAGTGGCAATGCCAAGGAAGCAAGTGCGCCGAATCCACCGCCAATGGATTTCGATGACATACTGCCGTTGATTGGCGAGTTCGGGAAATATCAAAAAATTCTATTCCTACTGATGATACCGTTCGCCACATTTGTGGCCTTCGTTTATTTTTCGCAAATTTTCATGACACTCGTACCGGAGCAACACTGGTGTCATGTGCCCGAACTGGAAGAGCTCACTGTGGAGGAGAGGTAAGCTTACAATGCAGTTTTTTTTTACTCAAATGAGTTCCGTATTAAATGAGGTATCGCATATTTTTTGAAATCTGCACGAGTTCTTTGATTATCATAATTCAATTTGTTGATAATTTCCGGCTAAAATAAACCCATTCTTGGGCAAATATTGAATATAAATAGTTGTGAAAACCATATTATAACATAAAATTCTAATTATTTAGAATGGTATGAGAACGTATTATATAATAGTAACCGATTTACTTGTTGTAGTTCAAACAAAGAATCAGGAAGGATTAAGTTTTGAAGTGATCAGCTCTTTAACTCGTTTAGAGCAACAATTGGAAAACTTGTACAATGGCACACAGCATCGAATTAGCTTACTAAGAATTTTGGACAACAATGCCATTTTGTACCTATGTACAATATGTGGATGGGCACCATATTATTCAGGTTGCACTTGTTTTGGCTATCAATAGTTCAATAAATAAATAAATAAATAAATAATAATACATATCTGAGTAGCCATCAAGCGGAAATTTATTATGATTCTAGTATGTGCTATAATTAGCTACAAAAACAGCTGGCTGTGCTCTTCTTCCTCGCTCTATATTTATCAAAGAAGCGTTAAACTGGTTGTTGGTACCATTATCAATTGTGAAAAAACCAGAAAAGTTAACTGCAATATTTAAACCAAATGTTTTCCATAATTTAGAAAACAATTTAATTTTTTGTTACCATTTCAGTTTGGCGGCTATATGATAAAGTTATACTATCGGGAAAATTTCTTCAGATATTGTGGGGTTGTCTTGAACAATAATCGCTGCAAAATTCCTTAAGAATAACTCTTCAAATGTACTAGAGTGAATGGATTTTGATATCAGCTTTATGGTAGCTATATGCTATAGTCGTCCGGTGGTGAATTGCTGTGGACAAAAATCCATGCCAAATTTTGTGAAGATATTTCGTCCAGAAAAACAGCTTTCCTTACTTAAGAACTTAATTTTGATCGTTCAGTTGCTATGGCTGCCATATAGTCCAGTTATTTAAGCTTAAATTAGGTGAGAATCTCGGAATTCGATATACCCATTTATATGTCTGTAAATACCTACCATATGTAGGTTTTGAGACAACTTTAGGGTGTCAATATACAAGTATTTACAGACATATAAATGGATATATCGAATTCCGAAGGGAACTTACTATAATGACTGGACTAATAAGCATCTCCTTGGAAAGAAAATTTCAGATCGATATTTCAAAAACTGAAATACTAGTTCGCATATATATAGACATATACATATATGTACATACCATATATTACACAAGGTCTCCCACGTTTACTTGTTGGTGATACCAACTTCGTGGCTCTATTAATTCACAAATAAGGGCGGTCCATTTCGAGATTCCCCACTTTTTTAAAAGAAAAAGTAAATAAGCTTTAAATTTAATGGAGCTTGTTTATTATCATTCGAGAGAACAATCTTTGGCATTATTTTTGGAGGATTATCTCTTTGAAATGTTGGCCGCGACTACGTATCAGATGGTCTATCTATTAAGTCCATATTTGAATGGCATGACATGCGCTATGTTTGCTCCAAGGCCTGTATCGAAGCGGGATTGTTCGCATAAACTTTAGACTTACATATCCGCATATGAAAAAGTCAACGGTGTGTTATCATATGATCTTAGTGGCCAATCGACCGGCTCAAAACATGAAATTATCTGTTCACCGAAGTATTTCCAAATGAATTCGTTTATTGATGCGATGTGTGGGAAGGGACGCCGTCTTGATGAAATCAAATGTCGCCGAGATCACGAGTTTCAATTTCAGACATCAAATAGTTGGTTATCATGATGCGATAACGGTCCCCATTGACGGTTACGTTTTTGAAGAAATATAGACCGAAGATACCACCGGCCCTCAAACCACACCAAATCGTTTTTTTTTCTGGATGAAAAGGCAGCTTCTGAATCTCTTCAGTTTGTTCCTTGTCCCAAATGCGGAAATTCTGCTAGTTCACATACCCGTTGAAACATAATTAAACCTCATCGATGAACGAAATTTGCCTCAAAAACGTCAGACCGTGTTAAAACTTTTCAAGAGCCCATAGAGCGAAACGGTGTCGCTTGAGAAGGTCCAGCAGCCTCAGTTTTAGTACAAGCTGTTCTTTAGAGAACGTGTATTTTTATAATAAATTTTAACGATTTGTAAATGTTCAAGCGTTCATAAGGACACAGTTATTTAGACAACTGCACGACTACTTCACTTTGCCCATAAGAACGTGTATATTTTAATATTTGACAGATGTTCCTTGAAGTCTGTCGCTCTCTATGTGTTCAGCACATACATAAGTGTTTCCATGAGAAATATCAAACAATACTGAACAAAAGTAACATGACAGCTTGACACGACCTTCGCGTGATCTGTCAAAAAAAGGCTATTGAACAAAGTACCTCTACTTGGATCACCCGTTCCTATTCAGGGTATAAAATTAAAATTTAAAAAATTTTAATACTTAAACGTTTTGTTTTAGTAATTAATTAATATTTCGCTCTGATTCATTCTAATTGTGAAAGACTCATTTTCCGCAGATGCAATTAACGTGATATGATGTAACTGGGGCAAATGGTTAATGTGCATCCACATGTCTATACATTCGTTTTAATAGCTGTTATGTGCAAAAGTTATAAGTAAAAATGTAAATAGAGGAAATAGTTCATATTACTGAAATAAAACAAAGTTAGCGCTAATTGAAAACATTCCTCCTCAGAAATACAAACAATCTGTAACTTGAGCACATTATAAATGTAATGCGTACACACCATTTGTGTAAATAAATTTCATACTTTTGCAATTCGAAATTTTCCGTTGCAAATCAACACAGTTTAATCTTCTAAGTTTATAAGTGTAGACAATGAGTATGATAATTGGAAACAGATTCGTTTCATATGGCTCGAACACCATTACCTTTACTATCTATTTGTTGCACAAACTTTTTCTTCTCATCATTCCCCATAATTTACTCGTTTAGGCTTACGCCTGTCACTCAAGACATTGATTAGCTTTAATTCAATCCGCAAGAACATCTTGTTGAACATTTCTGTTGAATAGTTTCGTTGGGCATCTTATCAGATACATCGACGGAATAATTTTTTGCAGCTTGCGTTGTCGTCTTTCATGCCTTCCGACATACATTTAATCATTAATATTTATTTTGTCGTCTTCAAAGTAATCTCCACCAGATGTAATACACTTATGCCAACGATTTTTCTAGTCCTCGAAATACTTTTCATTTTTGTGGATGTCCTTCAGCTCCTTTAGTGAATTTTGCTTTATCTCTTCGAGCGACTATTTCAGTTTGGGCAACAAGAAAAAATCTACACGGACACAAACTTGGTGAATACGGTGGTTGATCAATGGTATTCATTAGGTTTTTGGCTTTAAATTGGGTCACAATCGTGGCTCGAAGCGATGGTGCCATTATCATCGTGTAAAATCTATCAATTATTCTCCTACAAATCGCCGTTTTCTAACGCAAGCACCTCAATACGGCCAAATAGAACACCTTATTGATTGCCTGTACCTCCGGAACAAATTCATTATGCAATAAACCATGAATATCGAAAACCACAATGAGCCTCAACTTGATTTTTAGCGACTTTGGAGTGGTTTTTTTAGTTTCTACTGGTCTTTTCCCTTCATTTCGATGGTTGTTGACTTGTTTGCATGTCAAACTCATAAACCCATGCCTTATCGGCAGTTATAATGCTCTCAACGAATGTGGGATCGGAATTCGCACGACAAACATGTCTAAACAGACCTTTTTACGGTACTTTTTTTGAACAAATTTCAGCTTTATCGGGGCGAGTCGAGCAAGAACACGTTTAATATACAAAATATCCATCAGAATATTCGAATAGACTCTTTAGAGATGTCGAGCTGATAAGCTCTCTAACACTTGCCTGAGGATTTTGAAGCACTATATTCCTCCACTAGCCAGCTATCCACTGGACGTATAGAAATTTCAAATTCAGAAGAAGGGTTTTTATGTTTCTAACCTCAGCGTAAATAAATGCCACAGATCTCTTGAAGAATCAAGTTCATTAATTAATTGAAAAATTTTAAACCATATGGAGAACATCAAAACGTACTCAAATTTGTCCATCAACGTTTCGTCGAGTTTCTGCCGTAAGGTTTAAGTTAAGTTTTTTAAGTTCTTTCAAAGCGTTTATCAATCCGGGAAGATTTTTCGCAAATGGCTTAACGGCATCAATTCTGACAGACTTGTATGGGAAAGTTAGTGAAGGGAATTGGGTATTTTGGATTTCAGAATTTCCCAATTTGGTGCTGTTACAGAAAAACTGAAAATGTTGGAACATTGTGGAAGAACACCAAAAAAAGTTATTGCTCGAGGAGTCGCGTCAAGTCCAGCCAAATTCAGCGTACGGGTATCACAAGGCGAAAGAACTGAATACTTCTCATTTTTATACGCGAAATACACAATTAGTAAATGAATTGAAAAAAAAAGTCTGTTAAATTCCATTCGAAGTCGCTAGCAAAGTTACGTACATATATGAACATATATAAAATGTTGCATATGTAATATGTTCTATTCTCCAAACATGTATATGTATGTATAAAGTTTTTTGTATTTAATTACTGTGTCATTACATGTAATCATATGCAAACATAAGATTATGTAATTATGTTTGCCCACATATTCTTCTATACATCAATCCACGGCTCAGTAATCACAGAACAGAAAATAATTAAAAAGGCACTCAGGCTAAGTTGGGGCAGAAACGAATGAATGAATTCGGCATTTTGCAAAAAAACAATATTATTAGCTTTTTTTCAATTTATGTATGTTTCAAGTTTGTAAGTTTAAAGTTTAAGGCTAACGAAGTTACAAAGGCATGTTAATTCTGGAAGATATACGAACTGTTATTGATAGTGTTTTTCATACGCTGAACAGGGTATATTAAGTTTATCACGAAGTTTGTAGTTACCAGAAGTAGACTCTATAACAATATACCATACATAACATATACCATATATTAACATAAATGATCGAGCTGAGTTGATTGAGTCATGTCTGTTTGTCTGTACATACGGAAACTAGTCCCTCAGTTTTTGAGATATCGATCTGATATTTTGCACATGTCTTTTTCTCTCCAAGAATAGTGTTATATTGTACGTATAACTTTTGGCTCAAATCAAAGATCCTCTATTATGAAAAAGTAAAAGTCACTATTAACAAACAACTACAAGGTCAATTGAAAAGTCCCCCGCCTGAAAAGTAGATAACACTACTAGAATTAAATCCATATGATTTTTAATTAGTCCTCCCCTTCAAAAAGCGCGTGTATAAATTTGACAGCTGTCGAATCATTAGTTTGTAAATTACTTACAACGAGTGAAACAACTTTTGTTATTGTAAAAAATGGATAAAAAGGAATTTCGATAGAATTTTGCTTTTTGAAGTGAAATATTGTAATATTCTAAAGATATCATCTCAATGTGTACATCATCACATCCTTCAAAAATATTTGGTTAAGAGAAAGCTCTGTACAAAATGGGTGCGGGCGAGAACACTTTTAAACCATAAACATGACAGAGTTGATGATTCGCAGCAGTGTTTGGAGATGCTCATACGTAATAAACCTGAGTTTTTGCATCGTGTGACAAAGGATGAATTTTGGAGCTATCATTTCAATCCGAAGTTCAATCGGCAGTCATCCGAGTGAAATGAATACGTTGAATTTGCTCCAAAGCGTATAAAAACGTAACAGTCAGTATTTTTTGAAAAAGGAAGGTCCATCAACAGCGACTATTACATAGCGTTATTGGAACATTTGGAGGACGAAATCGCAGAAAAACAGCAATATTTGAAGAAAAAGAAAGTGTTTTAACACCAAGCCAAGGCAGCCTGTCACAAATCAAGGAAAACGACGGCAAAAATCCATGAATTGGGCTTCGAATTGCTTCTCCATCCACGTATTCTTCACATCTGTCTCCCAGCGACTATTTCCTGTCCTCTGATCTCAAAAGAATGCGCGCTGGGAAGAACTTTCTTTATCTAATGAAGCGGTGATCGCCGAAACTGAGACCCATTTTAAAGCAAAGGACTAACCGTACTACAAAAATTGCATCGAAAAGTTGTAGAGTCGCTATAATCAGGGTATCACCATATGTTAAAAAAACGAATTTTGCCAAAAATGTTTTACTTTGGTAGGCCGGGGACTTTTCGCTTGACTTGTTATGTGGGATTTATATAATTTGTGTGAACAGATTAGATGTTAAATCAAAAATATGTTAGGGGTATTCAGACCGAAGCCTGTTAATTTGGTAATTCGTTAGTTGATACTTCGTTAAAAGGCTTAACTGTGAACATACTTTCAGTTCTACCTCTGTAGTATGGTAAATTTTATTCCGAAACAGCTGATTCAATTTTATTAAAGAGTAAAAGGCCTCAACAAAGCGCAAAATCAAAAATTGTCAGTCATTTGATTGAAAATTATGTGGAGCAGATCAAATTTATTACTGCTAAGTACTTTAAATTGATGTACAGAGAAGCAGGAGAACAGCTGATGTGATATTACCAAGTAACGAATCAATTATCAAGCTTGCCAGATGGATGGTTCGTTACTCGGTAGAACGATAGTCTGTTAATTTTACAAAAACAAAATACATGTAAAAAACTACCGAATAACGACTAACGAATTAACAAGGCTGGTCTGAATACCCCTATTATTTATTTCTCAATTTTTGTAGCATATCTACAAAACATTTTTTAGAGCGAATTGAAGATTTGGATAATTCCATGATTATTTCAATTTACTCCCATAGGATCATTTATGAGTTATTCTTCTGAAATAACATCACAGTAATATTTCCGTTTCATTTGCTATACATTCATACATACATACTAACTAAGATTAGTAAGAAAATCTTGAGTGAGTCTAAATGAGATACATATATCATAAAATCATTTACGCTTCAAAATGAAAATAAATCATTCAAACGTCATCCATATATAGAATAAAATACAGAAGAGTTTTACCATAATCGTTTTCGTCATTAAACCCATTGCGTGAAAAAAACTGATAAAAGACATGAAAATTGTATGTTTCTTATGAAATATCGAAAGCTTAAAATAATTTATTTTCAAGAGAGCAGTACTTCTTAACCTCGTTCTTCTAACGCAAATATCAAAAAATGTACGTCTTCATTCACCGAATTATTATTGTAAAGATTTACATAAATTACGTTTTTGTGGTGGCATTTGGAATTAAGCCAGTGTGAATACGTTGGAATGCTTTAAAAGTCAAGACACCGTTGCCATTAAGACTACAAATACGAAATACAGCAGAAGTGAAAATTGGTTTAGTCAATGCCATGCAGTGGTATCGGCGCCGGTGTTAACTATATACTAACCTACATATGAATATATCATGATCAGCCGGGTGTTGTACAAGAGTATGTAGTACAGTAAAGCTGACTTAAGTAAATTAACTGGATTTATCACGGAAATTCTACTAATCGTTGAAGACAGTTCAAATAATTTTAAGTGTGCCACTGGCCAATACGAACAGGTGGCAGTTACACTTTTTTATACTTGAATGAAAACAATTGTTATGCTGAAATATTAATGCGTGGACGCGGTTCACTGAATAAGCACCTATGTATATATGTATGTATTTGTAAAATAACAAAATAAATGTACATTCGTACAAATTAATTTGCTCTAGCATTATAATAGCCGATTGCAATTTCCATTAATAACTGTGCTATTATAATACAAAAATACTTCAAACAAGTTTCCCAGCAACATTTTAGTAGCTGAAATTTCGTCTACGTTCTCATTGAGGGTGTAACAATTTTTTTCATCTAACATATCATTGTGGCCTTTCGCTTCCCCGCGGTGCTATATAATTCAATATATGTATGTATGTGTATGTATATCAATCATTTGTAAGTTACAAACATATCACAAATGGCACCACCATAGAATCGCCGATATATGTATGTTCACATATGTGATTATACCAGAGCGGCTTCTCTGCACAACAGAACATTTAATGAAAATAGATATCTTTATAAATCTTAGCATACATCTTCATACAAACACTAGGCTACACCAGTGGCGTAACTAGGGGGGCAAAAGGGGCCGTCGCCCCGGGCGCAACGTCTTGGGGGCGGCAAAACGATCTTCGCTGTTTTTTAATATCGAAGAATTCATCGTTAACTGTGGCATCGAAAAAATCTTCGTCCCTATGATAAGCGAAAGAGGTGATCAATACTAACACGAAGATTTAACTTATTCCAGGTGACTTTTTACCGTATACATTGGTAAAGTTGACACTTTTCCTTTGCCCTATTATATTATATGATATCCTGATCCGTAACCGCCTTTTTAGATTAAAAGGTTGTATGCAAAAAGGTCTACTATTTCTCATGGGTTTTCAGCTTTCGCGACACACATACTCGCTGAAATTTAGTATACCTTGTGACAAAAAAGCACCCAGAAATTGTAATCTAATTCTACCGGTAAATAATATTTCAAAAGAAACTTCGATCTCTTCAATTGATGAAAATATTAAAAACGTGAAGGATATGGTGCTTGAAAACCTTTAGTCAAGTGTTAGAGAGCTGGCAAGAGAGCTCGATATCTCTCGCGAGTCAATTCAAATGATTTTGGTGGATATTTTGGGTATTAAACGCGTTCTTGCTCAATTCGTCTCGTTAAAGCAGACAAAAGCCGCTCAAGATGGTGTTCATTGTTTTTGTCGATATTCGTGGTATGGTGCATCATGAATTTATTCCGGAGAGACATACGGTCAATAAGGTGTTCTATTTGGCTGTATAGAGGCATGTGACAACATTCGTTAAAAACGGACGAAACTTTGGAAGAACAATTCATGGAGCCACGGTTGTGACTGATTTTAAAGCCAAAAGCGCAGCAAATGCCATCGATCAACCACCGTATTTACTAGATTTGGCTCCGTGTAATATTATCTTCTTCCCCAATCTGAAATTGTTGTTCCGTGGAACCTATTTTCAGTTGAGAAATAAAACAAAATTCGCTAAAGAAGCTGAAGGGCATCCCAAACAGTGCTTATGAAAAGGATTTCGTGGACTGGATAAATCGTTGACTTATATATGAGTATATTACATCTGATAATAATTTTTTTAAAGGCGACAAAATATATATTGAAGAATATTTAAATATTTTGCGTTTTATTTACAATTTCCGTGTATGTACTTGTATATTTATCAAAAAGTGCAAGTATCTCTTGGATTCAAAGTTATATCCAAATAACACTGGTTAACAAAATTTTAATTTTTGTTTTTTGACACATGAAAACTCATATCAAATTTTGAATGTATTAGGGCCACCGTCAGGTTTTCTTCTGACATCAAAACATAATTTTTTTTAAGGTATAAACATCAGCTACATTAAGAGAAAATATTAAAACTACTGAAATGTCTTTTTTAAGTCTCCAACAATAATCTGCTAGCATTGCTGCGCCCCATTTCCCTTAATAGCGATTCCCGATTAAAGAAATGTCCTGTTGAAACCTCTTGCTTCGTTCGTCACTCGCAGCACCCAAATTTGCCGAAAAGAAATCCAGTTGAGAGTACAGCAATCATATATATTTTTAAGGACATTATATGTTCATTTACTAAGTCTTTGTAATTTTAGATTTAAAGTTTCCTAGAAGATTTAGGGATAACGTTCACAAAACATTTTTTCTAGGCGAGTTTTTCCTGATCATTCAGATATTTCCTCAAAGCTCTTAACCTTTAACTGTTGCGGTATTTGTGGACTTACCAATATTCCCCGTGTAATTTTTGCTTCGCTGAGTTTAGCGAATTTCTCTTTCTGATGTAAAAATCCATTTCTATCTCTAGGCATAGCTTTTGCAAAACTGTTTATCAGACCGAGTTTTATGTGCAAAGATCATTAGAAATACTTTCGTGACATGCTTACGATGTAACAAACAATTGAATTATGGAAGTTAGTCGAATGCAATAAGTATTCAGTCGTATAAATGATGTTATTTAAGAAAGAAACTTATATGAGGTCAGAAATGACTATGTAGTTGTCACAAAAAACTTGGACTTGATTGTAACAATACTATTATATATTGTTAATAACAAACAATGTTTATTTGTTTAATATTCCACAACAGTTACAATTGCTTTTAGGCACCGTATGTATGTATCATTTGGCTAAATTCCATGTTGATGATAAGTGACAAGCTGCTCAAGTTCATTTATGCACGTTTGTTCTATATATTCTTAGCACTCGATGCTAATATGTCCTTTAGCTCACTTTAGATATGTCCATTAGGATTTGCGTTATTTTCTACAGAAAGGGTTTTAATGATTTTTTTTTCATAAAAGCATTTCTTTAAAAGTTATATGGAGTTAAAATAATACATCAAATGATCTGAGCTTTCATACAAGTGATTTATGCATTCAGTGTTGTTCATACGTCATGGTGTACTGTAAGAATACCATTAATTTGATGCATAACTTCAACTGAGTATAACTTTTAAAGGAGTGTTTTTTGAAAAAAATTGTTCAGATCTTTGTTGTCAGAACGCAAAATTTTGTGTTAAAATATTGCATTTTCAAAGTTTTAAATTTATTGGCTTTGGAAATAAAATATATTTACTAAAGGCAAAAAAATCTTGTATAAAATTTGATTTTTAAAAACGTGTTTGCTTACGTTGGATATTTTATGGGCAAAAACTAAAACTTCAGAGGGCAAAAAAGAAGTCATGTTGGGCAATAACAGCCACCCTAATGTAAATCAGTACCAGTATATGTCCACGCATCTTAGTTATTTATTTTTGTAAGCTACCCATATTCATTATTGTTATTCAAATCTAATGTCCATTTTTCTATCCAAATGTAGGTTTGCACGTATCTATGTACATTTATTAACAGTATAAAACAGTGCAAAGCTAGAAGAACATAAGCGGGCAACTAACTGGCAAGTGTTCAAGTCGACAATTGCCTTCAAGTGTATAAACACTTTGCCTGAATATTTTATGTCTTTTAGTTAGCAGTTCACTTCTACATCTACATATTTTAATTTTAGAATTAAGAGTTATTTTAATACGCTTGCCATTTCATGCTGCATTCCACTGTCAACGACGGCTGAATTGCTTTTACGGTTTGAACAGAGTTTGATTTTTAAAAATCTCATTTCAATGAATTTTGAACTTTCCGTAACCGAGTGGAATTCACATTTCTCAATCGCTTTAAAGATTGAGGTTACTTAAATTTGTCATTTATTCAAGGCTTCTCTAACAAGCTAAGAAGTTTAGAATAATGGGAACTACGTTGGGGAAAGCTTAATGCGGTTAAGCGCTTCGACGTTTTCTTGCGTTCAGTTGAGATGTGAAGAATCAAAATTGTCTGGTGAGTCATCCCCGCGGCATCTGTATCGGAATATGCGAACTAAGTACATACATATGTATATTGTACGTTGGTATTTAATCCGAGATGAGGTGTGTGATTTGTGGAATGTCGCACATATGGTTTTAGCTTTAGTTGAATCATGCATTTACCTGTATTAGATTTTAAGCAAACGAACTTTTTGAAGAGCTTATCGGTGTGAGGTATTCAGCAGTCGTATTTTCCAAAATGAAATTATGCTTAAATAAGGGAAAACAAGAAAAACCCTTAACTTTGGTTGCACCGAAACAAGAATACCCTTCACAAATAAAAAATTTTTCATGAAAGAACGTGATCTTGATCAGTCCGATATCCGACCGATATCCCAAAAACTGAGAGACTATTTTGCGTGTATACAGACAGATGTACCGGCAGATGGGCATGACTGTATGAGTCAGGTTGTCACGCTGATCAGTAATATACAATATATATTGTATATACTTTATAGGCCCGCCGACGTTTCCTTCTGCGTGTTACTAACTTTGTGCCAAGCTAAAAATATATCCATTCATATTGAAGTCATACGAGCCGCCGAAGGAGGGAATTGATAAAAAATAATGTTTCAACAAAGGTATGACTATATATCGTTTCTTACACATCTCTTATACCATATATGGCGTATTGTCAGGGGGTATAGGTTTTACCTATGTATATGACAACTCGACTCAGTTAAAGCATCCTGAAGAAACATTCACGCTCATAACAAAAAAATTAAGTTTTCAATTGATGGTGAAAAAATATTTGAAAGCACAGGGCTTCCCTCAGAATTCTCCGCCCCCATTTCTCCCCCTCTCGCCTGTACTCCGTATACCATCGTCACAGCAACGAGTGGTTAGATCTTACAAGTATACATATACATATGTATATAAAAATTACGAGTCACTTTGTTTGTCCTGGGTAAACTCCTAAACTACTGAACCGGATTTAATAAAACTTAGCACACTGTGACCAATTTACACCAACTTAAAAGATAGGGTAGTAAACTAATACTTAAAAGAGAGGATAAATTATATTAAATATATATTTCATATTTCTCAACAGAAGAATGTGTTAAAAAATAAAAAAAATACAATTATCATAACTTTGAGTAAAATGTTACAATGCGAGATTTAAATGGCAACTATTATATTTTCGGCCGAAATATTTATGA
Organism: Bactrocera zonata; assembly: GCA_037783105.1. Classification (NCBI taxonomy): domain Eukaryota; kingdom Metazoa; phylum Arthropoda; class Insecta; order Diptera; family Tephritidae; genus Bactrocera; species Bactrocera zonata. The sequence goes on from JBAWJQ010006484.1 coordinate 85,110, forward strand.
AGCACTCATTGCATTAACTGGAGAGTTTAAGGAAGAAATATTTCTTTAGCAGCAGAGCAATCATCCGCAAGCTTCAATTTTGCCATTGCCTAAACATTTTGCATATTTATAAATAAGTTCCAAAGTAAAAAATATCAATTTTCGCCTAGATCTTTCTTTTCCTGATAAACATTAGTAACAACATTTCCAAAACTCAACTCCAAATAAAAACCGCTTACATTTTTCTAAGTTTCCGTCTTTATTCATAATACAATTTAATCTATGGCGGTTACAAGGTCTGTCGCAAAAGGAACAGAACTTTTTAAATATAATTGTTTCTGGTGGCGCCACCCATTGGAGGATATATGAAGTAAAAAGTTTGATCTCTTGTTGACATTTCGTAAAAATTTTAAGACAATTTGATAACTACAATCGATGTTATCGATCAAAAAGTGACAGCAGCTTTTGATCATCGGTCATAAAATGCATTTTGAACAAAGAGCAAATATTAAATTTTGTTTTAAACTTGGGAAAACGTTTACTGAAACATTTCAAATGATGAAAAAAACTTATGGTAGTCAGTGCCTATCCCGTAGTAATGTGCATGAGTGGTTTAAGCGATTCCAAGAAGGTCGTCAGGACCTCTGTGACGATCAGAAGTTACCGAAAAAAGTCGTCTTCAGAAGTCAAAAACAATGCTGATAATTTTTTGTTGTTTTTTTTTTAACAGTCCTGTTTCTTTTGCGACAGACCCTGTATATCCCATCAATTCTACTTTTAATCATTAAAATTTCATACACATACTATGGAAGAACTCTTAGTAGTGGTAAGAAAAGCATCCTAGGTAAATACCAAGTCCATGAACTGCAACATCCGACGTTCTTCCTACTGGTTGCTACACTCTATTTGTAAAGTAGTGAGCAATTTCTTGAATGAAAATATTGTTGTTACAACAACTTAAGTGCGTTTAAAGTTAGATTTAATTACAAACGCTTGCCAAATTACAAATATTCCAGTATTTTATGCAAATTTAATGACAATCTCTAAGTGCACTTGAGCCAATGTGGATGCTCATAATAGTTCATGCATTTCACATGTCTGTTACCAAGGTTGTTGACAATTTCAGTTGACGCAATGCCGTTAGAAAGTATTTAGATTTACCGTTGCTTTATTAATGAGCATGTTTAATATAGTAATAACTAATTATGTGTTAATAAAGCACGTTACTACGAACAGAATTAGCAGCACAAAGCAGAATCGTTTACATTATTCGCTTTTCGGCTGATCGCATGTCAGCACACTTGTTTTGGTAAGATCAGCAAGGTTCTTTATTGTATAATATCAAGGCAATTGACTTTTATTCGAAATTTACCGTATTTCATTTCGACCAAATAAGCCATAATTGGCCGGCAACCAAAAACCACACAAATGTCAACAACAAAAACAACAATTATACATAACTGAAGCACTTGCAGCAAGCCACAACTACAATAAATAGCATTGAAGGTCTATCCGCTTGTCAAGTTAATGGTTAACGTTAAACACATTACAAAAACTTATCGACATTAAATCTCGCGTAAATAAACGTGGTCGTAAAGCTTCACAGCAGCATTTTTATAAATAAACGTAGCTTGTTGCACGGCGTATTTGTAGTTGTGTTCCGTTACCGGTTGTTTGTAATAGCACAACCTCATTATCGCACTTGCTGCGCACCAATCAAGATCAAGAAAACATAAATGCAGATTGGATAATTTACTAGTTGTAATTTAAAAAAAAAAAGACAAATTAAAAATAGTTTCAGGAAAAAGTTCTGAGAAATATTTTTTCTGCCACTTGTACATTTTTGGTCATCATTTTCACCAGTTTCATATATACATAGGTTTACATATACCAGTTGAAGCATACTCGTACATATAGTAGTGACTTTTATTATTATAATACATTGTAACAAAAAAGCATTAGAAAAAGCTATTAAATTCCCCGGGTAAATGATATTTCAAAAGAATGCATTTTGCTAAGTTGGTTGGACTGGCCCTAATTACTATGCCAAATACATTACAATGAATAAAAATATCGAACAAAAAATTTTTCTAAAATTTTGTATTTCTAACCAAATTTCGTGTGGGGAATCGTTGAGAATGTTGGAAAAAGCGATTCATTTCTATCAAAAACAAGCCTACGAGTGGTACAAAGCCTTCAAAGACGGTAAAGATATTGTTGAAGTCATGCCTCGTTCTGGACGACCTTCGACCTCTTCAACTGATGAAAATATTAAGCAAGTGAAGGACATGGTGCTATCGTCAGGCATGTGTCAGAGAGCTCGACATCTCTAGCGAATCTGTTCGAATGATTTTGGTGAATATTTTGCGTACGAAAAGCGTGCTTGATCGACTCGTCCCGATAAAGCTTTTTTTCGAAAAGAATACCATAAACAGGTCTCTTTGGACATGCTTAATCTTGCGAATTCCGATCCCACATTCATGGATAGCATTATAACTGCCTATGAGACAAGGTTTTATAAGTTTGACATGTAAACATTCATCGGAATAGATGGGAAAAATGAGCCGAAACCAAAAAACCTCGCCAAAGCCGCTCTAAAATCAAGGTGATGCTCATTGTTTGATTTTTTCTTGTCCCCAAACTGAAATTGCTGCTCCGTGGAACCCGTTTTCAGTCGATTGAAGAGATAAAAAAAAATTCACGGAAGGAAGGATGAAAAGTGTTTCGAGGTGGGGATTACTATGAAGGCAAAGAAATAAATTTAGATGAATAATTAAATATTTTGCGTTTTTTTACAATTTCCGGGTACTTTTTTGTCACAATGTCTATCAACAATTTGGGTTTAACCTTTTTTTTTATACATAACACAGATTACAATAGTGGTTTTGTTGCCCTAGTTATGTGTAAGATCGATTTCTTGACACTATTAAGAGTTTTGTAAGATTTGCTCCCCTATAGTTTTACAACTTTATCCTGATTTTACATTACATCAGAAAACATGAAGCAAAATAACTTATATTTATAATATCAGTTTTGTTTTGAAAAATAAGGATACTTCGAAGTATATAAATAGAGAATCAAATGTCTATCTCGATTAAACGCATTTTATGAGAGTTTTATTTTATAATTTTCAAATCATCAGCAATAATCTGACGCAATGGGACGATCCCATCAGCAATGATACCTTTCTTCCATCCTTTGTTAGATTCCGGTGAACCAATTTCTATTTTCCCCACTATAATTTCCTAAATTATCCGAAAAATTATCCAGATGGTTGCGAATCTAGTCTAATTTGTTGAAGCATTGATAAAGTCAGTGTTTTTCATGAATCGCCTTATTAAAGGATCAAACAATGGTCAACCATTCAACTTTTCAATACCAAGCTTCGAACATTTTCTGCAAATGTAATTAAAGCAATATCCATGCAAAAATTAGTTTTGAGAAATTGCTTTGTCCCTGAATTAATTTTGAGAAAATAACTTTGGTGTAGAGCTTTCAATCTTAATTTCATTTCCATTGTTATATTGTACCGATTTCGAGGAATTTAGCGACATCATTGTTGCAGATCACAAGCGAAGCTCAAAGGGAGGTTTTCATTGAGTAAAACTGGACATTTTTTAGACTGAGGTTTAGATATCTCACTTTCGAATTTTATTAAGGAGGTATTCTACTCTAAAATTTTGAAAAATTCGATTTTTTTCATATATTGAAAGTATAGACTTTCAAAAATATGACCTTGGAAGGATTTTTCAAAATTCGACTTATTTTCGGAGATACAGATCAATTTTGTGAGGTGGCGTCCGTGTTCACTAGAATTGACTCCTAAACTTTAAACGCGTTTTTCTCGAAACTACTTTTTTCCACACGGTACCTTATCTCAAGTTTTATACATACAACCGATTTACTTGAAATTTTGTGCGAACCTTCTTTATATAATCCTTTATCGTTCCTACCAGTATCGTGTCAAAATTTTTGTTTTTAATATTTTAAAAAAATTCAGGAATTTCAAAAAAAAAGCGTAAAAAATTATTTTTATTTTCAGGCAGTCGCCATTTTTCCAAAAAAATTTTTTTTCGTGTTCCTGGACTAAAACCGCATCCGCAGAATTTCTTTTGATTTTTTTTCAGACCACCAGGAGAGTCAGGATCAATGTCACCAGGATGCGCCATTTTTTTACACCTGTCTCTCATATATAAACAATGAGCGTGACGAAATTTAGCCGACTTCCCTTTGACTGCCAGTCTGTCTGTATATGCCCGAATTAGTCTCTCAGTTTCTAATATATCAATCTGAAATTTTGCACTCGGCCTTATCTCGCCTAGAACTAGCTCAGTTGGAGAAATATCGGACGACCAATATCAGAATACTATATCATATAGCTCCCATACTAACTGATCGAACAAAAACAAGTTCTTGTATGGAAATTTTTTTAATTGACGAGATATCTTCCCAAAACTTGGCCCGAATTATTTTGAAAGGCAATGGCATAATTTCCGAAGAATTTGTTGTGGTGTGACCACTTTAGCTTATAGTTGCCATACAAACTGATCGATCCGAATTCAATTCTTGCGTGGAAAAAAAATTTTATTTGACGAGCTATCTTAACGAAAATTGGCATGGATTATTTCCAAACGCAACAGTACATTCGCCGAGGAAATTGTTCAGATCGGACCACTACAGAATGTAGCTGCTATACAAACTGGCCGATCAAGCACTTGCATGGAAACTTTTTTTATTTGTGAAGGGTATTATAACTTCGATGCAATCGAAGTTAACCTTTTTCCCAATTTGTATATTTAATTCAGTTCTAAGGCCTAAGGCACCAGATTTTCTTAAGTATTGTATGTATGTTTGATTCTTCTATAGTATTGTTGTACTGTTAATATAATACTTAAGTTATGCGCTGATAAAAAAGCATGAGGCGCAAACTCTCAAAGTTCGGCAACCGCAGTTGGACATTGGCATGAACTAATTAGAATGCAAGCGTTAGCCAGTTGTGCGCCGCAGCACCTGCTTGGCGATTGTACTTAGATTTTGGTAAATTGACATAGACAAGCAAATTTTTTTTCCTAAATCACGACAAAACTATTTCCTCTCGCTTAATCAAGGTCGAGTGCTCATTCTCAGCTCATTGTTCAGCCGCAAACGTTCGTATGCAGAGACCGGTCCAACCTAAAAGCGTTACTGCCGTTCAGCATAATTTTTGGTGGTACTTGCATACATACATACATACATATGTGTGTTTGTGTGCATAATTGTGTGTTCTTATTAAAAATCTTGGGGTACACGCATATCTACTTATAATCTGCGCTGTATCGTGAGCACTCTTTAATTAGTTTATTTTTTGCATATAATTGTTAAGTGTTTTTTAATCTCTTACTAACCCATTCTTTCTTTATTTGTTTTTTTTGCACAGATTGGCGCTGTCAATACCGCGTATGAGCGGCATTCGGGAATATGACAATTGCAAGATGTATGATGTGAATTATACGGAAGTTTTGGCGAAGGGCATGCGCAAGGCTGATCCGAGCTGGCCGGTAGTAGCTTGCCGCCAAGGTTGGTCATACAACTTCACCGATTATCCATACCCCACAGTGGCAACCGAACAGAATTGGGTTTGCGAGCATGATGCGCTGCCTACTTATGCTCAATCGATATTCTTTCTCGGCGCTATTGTCGGCGGCTTACTGTTCGGTTGGATCGCCGATAAGTTCGGTCGTATACCTGCTTTAGTTGGCTGCAATTTGATTGGGTTTGCGGCCGGTGTTGGCACTTCGTTTACGAGAAATTTCTGGCAATTCGCCTTGATGCGCTTCTTCGTGGGATTCGCATTCGATAATTGTTTTACAATGATGTATATTCTCGGTAAGTATTGAATTTTAAAGCATTCATACTCGTAAGTGTAAAATTGATACACACGCCCTACTGATAGTTGGCCGGGTTTGCTCCGTTTCAGTACCGATTGTAATTAAGAACTATACATTAGAACGGGTTGATTTACAGTGAGCAAAAAACAAAAAAAAAAAAAACGGAGAAATCGCATATGCGGGAAATGTTCTACAGATCATTCTGAGCTACTTTACCCAATAGAATATGGGTCTACAAGCAGTTTCGAGTCACCGATTTTTAAGCCGAAGTTTTTCTTTTAGAGATTATAAAAAATTCTTTGTTCGTTTTTCAGATATTTGAATGAAATTTTATACTTAGGTGTATTTTGATAACCTAATGATTATTTGTCGGTAAAACCTAAGTTGCTACTTGATTCCGCGCATTCTCCTGTCATACCTTGAATATATTCAATAGTTTAACAGATATTATAGCTCTTAAAGTTGAGGCCACTGACTCTAATTTTCGGCAGTAAATTTTAATAATTTCGACTCGTTGTTAGGTCGTATATATATCTTTCCATGAGGATATGACAAACTTTACTGCAGATAAATGTCAAAAGAACAAGAAAAATATAGTGTAGCTTGCTGTCCCTAATGGTCTACTCTGGTAGAGTACCAATTGAAAACCCCGTTTTTACATTAAACCTATTAGATGTCTGAACCACACATAATTTTAATATTGCAAGTAAAAATCTTAATTTTTTCGCGAGTTATCGCAGTTCTTTTCATTTTGAACATTTTGTGTATGTAAGTACCTATGTATATAATTATATGTATCTCGATTTTATAATGAATTTAGTGACCTCTAAGTCTAATTCTTTTTAAAAATTATGTGGAGGTTTCTTAAAATCTACTGACGATGTAAAATCTTCTTGTATATATCTTCATATCTGACGATGTAAAATTATTTAATCACGAATGACTAAATATACATTACGAGTGGATACTGGCTACTTAGAGCAGGCGACGGAGTCATCAATCATTTCATGTGTATTATCAATTGCTACCAACGCTCGTTATAGTACAAAAATATAAAAACGTGACAACTGTTCTTGATTAATATAGAACATAATAGTTAAACAGTATTAAGAAGAATAGTTTTATTCACTTAACTATTGGTTTATCAAGATAGGTAGATATAGGGTTATATACGTATATTAATATGTATACATACGAGTATAATATATAGATGAACAGGATGATGACAGAGTGACTGTATGTCTGTTCATTGTTGTTGTTGTTTTTGTGACCGGTACCTAATCCCTGTTAAGATGGTAGATTAGTTGTCGTCGACGTCATCCCAGAAAACGTGCTGGACTATAAGGAGAGAGTGTCAGGTGTATAGGGATATCAGAGTATACAAAGAGGTGGCTGGTGTTATCATTGCACGCTAGTCATATGTTTGATATGTCAGGATCTATTCTGGATAAGTAGGAGTTTAACCTGCTACAGTACTCAGAACGAAACTGCGCAAGGATCTGACGGCAACTCGAGCTCTTCATCTGCAATGGGTGGTGGTTTGACGCCATTCACTGAGCGGGAGATGGTGAATGTGTTTATGGTTCCACCGTGAATGGTGCTAAGTGCTTGTCGGAAGTTAATTAGGCCCGAAGTCTGGTCTTCGTATTGTTTGATTTCGTTGAGGAATGACCTCGTGATGCTCCTAGGAGGCGGTTCCACCCCAAGTAGGTGACTGCAGGGATGATTTTAGCGAAAACGCCGCAGCAAAAACTGTTTGGAGGGGTGTTCATTATGCTCCTTAACTAGGAGCATACGGGCCTCTATGCAGGTGTTAAATGGGAGACATTAAGTAGTCCGGAGTGCATTGTTCTGACAAGGTTGCAGCGTCCTCGTTTGCGTTATACCACATCCAGGCGAACCAACAATGTTTCTTTGTTCTTTCCCCATGTGGTGCCGGCTAGCGACTTAAGGATTTTGTGTGTGATGTCTGTCCGTCTGTTCGTCCGTCCGTTCGTTCAGGCTGTAACTTGAGTAAAAATTAAGATATCTAATGAAACTTGGTAGATATGTTCTTTGGTACCATAAGAAGATTGCTATTTGAGATGAGCGTAATCGGACTACTGTCACACAAAACCGCATTAATCGAAAACATGTCAAGCGCCATAACTTTACCGTAAATTACCATAAAAAACGCAAATTTTACAGAATAAATCACAAAACAGAGGGGCTGGGGTTTGAAAATCTTTTAAAATTAGGCGTGGCCCAACCCCTAAGAAGTTTAATGTTTTTCTAATTTTTTTAAACAACTTATGTAAGTCATTAAAACCCTTTTAAAATTGTTAATCCTAAATATTGTCTCCGAATTAATTAAAAATAAAACTTAGTATCCAAATATTAAATATAAAATAAATAACATTAACATACATACATACTATTTTTTTCAGTTCTGGAATATGTCGGCCCTAGATATCGGACGTTCGTCGCGAACATGTCGATCGCACTGTTTTTCACGGCCGCAGCATGCATTTTACCTTGGATAGCATATTTTATTGCAGACTGGAAGCTGTTTGCAATCGTTACATCTGCGCCTTTGATTTTGGTCGTACTAACACCTTTCGTAATACCTGAATCGGCCAGGTAAGTTGTATAAACTCACATGTACTTATGTACACACATACATATGTACATAAGTATATAATTATGAATGTTTTGACTTTTTAATAACTAACCGATTTAATTGCAGATGGCTTGTATCGCAAGGGAAAGTGGATAAAGCTGTATCTATCTTGAAGAGGCTTGAAAAAGTTAATGGCAAGCACGTGCCCACGGAGACCTACCAAACGTTTAGCGCCAGTTGTTTGAAATTGAAGCAGGAAGAAAACAAAAATAGCAGCTATTCAATTCTGGATCTTTTTAAAACGCCTCGATTGCGACGCACCACACTTCTACTTATTGTCATTTGGATGGCAATTTCACTGGTGTTTGATGGTCATGTACGGAATGTGAGCTCCCTAGGCGTGAATGTGTTTTTCACCTTTACTGTGGCTTGCTTCACCGAGTTTCCAGCCGATTCCATACTAACAATCATACTAGACAAGTGGGGACGACGTTGGTTGGCTTGCGGTTCTATGGTGGCCAGTGGTATTTTCAGTTTGTTCGCTACACTAGTGCCAACAGGCATTTACTTCGCCTCATTCGCCATTATGGGTCGCTTTTTTGTTAACATTTCATATAATATTGGCCTGCAATATGCAGCAGAGATCCTACCCACTGTTGTACGCGCGCAAGGAGTTGCATTCATTCACATTATGGGTTATGTGGCGAGCATAATCGCTCCGTTTGTTGTGTACTTGGAGAAAGTTTCACCAGTTCTTCCGCTTGTGATTTTGGGTGTTCTAGGTATTATTGGGGGTCTGCTGGCTTTATTGCTGCCGGAAACCTTAAACCATGATCTACCACAAACACTAACAGATGGTGAAGAGTTTGGACGAGGTCAGAGCATTTGGGATTTTCCATGCTTGACGAAAAGGGTGGATGAACCTAGAGGCCTAGAAGAACGACAACAAAATTTTGTACGTTCTACGCAAACGGGCGCCTCGCTGCGTTCTTCAACTCGTGGTGAACTGCGTTCAAGTATATTAAGAAGGTCCGTGAATTCGCGATACTCATCGAAACTTTAGATTTAAAAAATGTACTTATTTAAATTAATTAATATTAAGCATTAATTTATCATAAGTATAACTGAAGCAATGCTTCCTACATATTGATCAAGAAGTTAATTGAGTCCATAAACTTGTGATATTAGTAATAATTATATACAAATGTATATATATACATATGTATATACATATAACGAACGTAACATAATAAAATAAGAATATAAACATTGGAACAAGTGTATAAAAAAAATAGTTTTAGTTTTAACATAAATGGCTGAGGTTGTAAAATATTTAATAATCTCCCAAATATTTGTTAATAAATTTAAAATCCAACATTCCAACTGTATATTTTCATTCAAACTGTCAACATGCTTGAAATTTATTATTATTTTTTATTAAACTATGTATATCTACTTAAATATATGTACAAAAATATTTATCGCCTCTTCCTGCCCACAGCTGTTTTCTTCCCAGGTGCACGCTGGCCACGTCCACCTTTTGGCTTCTTACCGCCTTTACCGCTCTTACCACCTTTTCCTTTCTTTCCTTTTTTACCTTTCTCAGCAGGGTTGGTCTCTCTCCTGTAACACAATTTAAAAATTTTATTAAAAAAAACTAATATATTAAATATTAACAAATCACTTACTGTAGCTTGTCCTCATTCTTTTGTATAGATATCGCTTTCTCAATATCATATTTTGGTTTCTTGTTTAATACACTCTTTATTAAATCAAGGTTAACCTCTTTCTCGGGCTGGGCGCTGATATGTGACGCTTTGCGCTTCGCGCCTGGTATCAGTTCTTTTACACCAATACCACGAGCTTGTTTTTCCTTGGGTAATTTATCTTGGAATTTCCCCACAGATGCTGTTGAGGATTTAGCAACAGTTACTGCAGTCAGCAACTGTCCAGATGAAGCGACTTCTGGTCCAAAGTACCCACCTCGTGGTACTTCGACTTTTTTCGCTCGTACAATATTTTTCATGCGCTGTATTTCATTCTTAGCAACCTTCTCATTACGCAAATCAATTTTCTTCTGGAACATATCTTCATTTGGATCGACATTTTTAGGCACTTCCAATACCCATTCTTTTTCTTTTTCAGCATCCGCTCGTTTGAAACCATATGTGGGTACCCATTTCTGCGCGTTATCAATAAGATATATAATTAATACTTATATACTAACCAAAGGTGCCTTATTGTCTTGGAACTTACATCGAGTGTTGTATCGTATACTTTTTTATCCTTCTTCTTCTTCTTAATGCCCTTTTCTTTCGCGAATTTCTCCCATTTAGTAAGAGGTTTCGGACCAGGTATTTTCCGTAGTCGCGGCAAAACAGTAGTGGGTTCCGGCAATTTCGCTACAATACATTCGTCTATACGCTCTGTAGGTAGCTCCCAAATCGAATTAATCAGCAACTGAGTGTTATCACGGGTAAGATCAAGCAAATATTGTTCCCGATTATTTCTAAAAAAATATTAAATATTGCATCTGCTTTTCTATTAATTAGAAAATTCATACTTAAGTTGACTGTCTTCCAAATCGTTTGGATCGGTGCACAGCAAAGAACCGACATCCAATCGTACTTCCAAATGTTTATCTACGGTGATTGGTTTGTATTTTTCCAAATCACGTTGTTGTTTTTCTAACACTTCCTTTACAATATCCATATTTGATATATTTTATAGATCATTTATTTAAAAAAGTACAATTTTTTTAAATTTGCAAACACAAATCGTTTATTCTTTCAAAAAACTCAAATTTTGATTGCACGTGTATCACCACGGTTGCATTGCACATATAAACAATAAAAAGTGTTGGAAAGCGCTGGTTGGTGTTTTATTCTTTATTACCATAGAGTGAAAAAAACTCACCTCAATGCTGATTGACAATATTGGCACATTGGCACAATTGTGTTGTGAAACATCTTCTGTATTAAGTTAGGCTTTTTAAGGAGACTACTTTATTTATTAAATATAAATTTAAATACTATTTCAAACCAAGCATGCTTACTGAAAATAGAAAAAGTGCAGATATTTCTTGACCGACACTGCATAATTCGCTGGTTTGCAGTATTTCGCTTCTTATATGCCGAGTGGAAACGCCTCATTATATGTGATGGAATAGTTGATTGTCAAAAACACCTGATTATTGCAGAAGTACAACAAAAGATTCCGGCATCGTAAAGGACCTTGTACCATGATTGCGGTATTCAAAAGTGTAAAATAAATGCTGTTGAGCTAGCAATTAAACAATCTATCGGAGGCCATGTAAACAAATAATCCAAGTGCACAAGTACAAGCAGTATTATAAATTTTAAGAATAAAACAAGAATAATGGCGTACGAGTCAAAGGAAAAAGTGGCGAAAATGCAGGGATATCACTTCTACAAACGCGAATTGTGCCTATATTTTGGAGTATATTTTGCCTACCTCATATACGGACTATGGATTCTGATTGACTTACGTGAAATATTACAAAAACGGTCAGGATATATACGTGACCCCTTCAACTATGAGTTAGACATATTCAATAATTATGTCCGATCGTACTGGTATTGGTACCTCATACATGCCGTTATTGCAACCGGCTCGAGGTTACTTGTTAACCCGAACAATATCGGGCTTACATTCGCATGTGTATCAATTCTATATCTGTTGAACACGCTTCCATTCATGATGAACATATTTCTTGGCACAATGCTTTTAATTTTTTATTTAGTGTCGTATATTGGCAATAGAAAATTGATATGGTTCGCAACAGCCTTGTGGGTAGCAGTACTTAATATTTTAGCATATAATATCGGCAACTTTTCAGACGAGCAAGATATTTTTTATATATTTAGTGTAATATTATTTTGGACTTTGTTACGTTGTTGCAGTTTTGCACACTTTTGGGCCGATTCAAAATTGAAAAACAAAGACCTTTTAGAATTGTCTACGGTGACACACTATCTAGGATATACATTATATTTTCCTACGCTTGTAAATGGTCCATTTTTGGACTATAAACGATACATGGTGATCTTAAAAAAGAAAGACGCACATACATTATTTAATGAAGTAAAAAACTTTACTATTGAAATAGTGCGTATTTTGTTCTGGTGGCTTGTATTAGAGGTTGGAATGCGTTACTTGTTTGTACATTATATGGCTGTGGAAACAGACAAAGCAAAACTTGTGAGGTCTCCTTTCGGACGTCATGCAATTGGATATTTCTTAGGTTTGTTCTTTTTCATGACTTATCTTGTAAAGTATGGCTTGGGAATTGCTTTTTCACGTTACGATGGGATGCATCCTCCAAGTAAACCTCAATGTATTGGTCATGTTCATTATTATTCGAATATGTGGAAACATTTCGATCAAGGACTTTACGAATTTTTATTTGATTACATTTACCAACCATTAGTTAATGCAAATTATTCTAAATTCGTTTCGACGGTGCTTACCTTCACATTTGTTTTCATGTGGCATGGTTGTCAGACTGATATTTTAATATGGACAGTTATGAATTTCTGGTGTCTAATATTGGAGAAGTTATTGAAGCAGGCTATGCGTTCGAAGTTTTATAAAAGTTGCATCGAACAAAATTTGGGTAAACAAATGTCACAACGATTTCAAGCAATTGTTTTTAGCCAACTTTTCATAGTGGCTGCTTTTGCAAACGTTTTCTTTATAGGCAGCCCCGAAATGGGCGTATTTTTAATAATGAACGCATACGGAAATGGTTTTGCGAATTATCTTGCATTATCATTTTGTTGCTACTGTTTCTTTCAGTGCTCTGAATTAATATCTATGAAACTTTGGAAAGAAAATGAAAAAACAACTAAAAAAATAACTAAGTAGTACAAATGTAGTTAAATTATTGATGTAATTAAATATTATGATTAATAATAAAAATGTAAACATTTATTTTAAGCAAATAAATTTTAATTAATTAAAAATATGAGTTTTGCATTCAAAGGATCGGAATGGAATGTACGAGTTTTTCAACTTGTTGGCTTGTAACTGATTGTATGTGCTTAGTTCAATTTGAACAAGAAAACCCGTTAATTTTAGCTGAACGGAAGCTGATGTATTGTTTATAGCAAAAAGGGTGTAAAAAGATCTTCATCTCGATTTCTAATGGTCAGTTTGAATGAAATCCAATAGCTATAGCGGTCAAATCTGCACAAAATGTTCGGAGATTGTAGCGATGCTTTGGATAATAATTCTTGTGAAATTTCATGAAGATACCTTGTCAAATAAATTTTTTCATTCGAGGATCTGAGTTCGATCTCTCATATCTTATGACAGCTATATGCTATAGTATTCCAATCTGACCAATTTCTTTGAAGAATGTAAAGTTGCTTAATAATAATAATCTATACTAAATAACGGTAATCACTAATGTACATAAGTTAAAATTATGTACCTATTGAGACACTCTGTATATAAAGTCAGCTGAGTTTTCAGCTGTGAACAAATTTGACAACCATATGATATCAATTTTTTTTGCAAAAATCTACGCTGAAGTGCGATTCTCAAATTAGACAACTATCAAAATTAGCTCGATGAAGTTGAAATGAGTTTTCTAATTCAACTTATACAAAGTTTAATACAAAAAATGCTTGCGCTTTTATCGTTTGGCCAGAAAACCATTACAAACAGTTTAAGTATTTATATTAAAACCAACACTGGTAAAACGTTATCTGTGAATTTAGAACCACAATGGGACATAAAAAATGTTAAGGAAATCGTTGCACCGCAATTAGGTTTGCAACCCGAAGAAGTGAAAATAATCTTCGCTGGTAAAGAATTGAGTGATGCAACAACCATACAGGTAAGTACACTAGCACCATACAATCCCATTTTAAAATATTGGCCTAGTTATCTTCAGGAATGTGATTTGGGTCAACAAAGTATATTACACGCGATACGGAGTCGTCCTCAACCGCAACGACAACGGTTACAATCCACAGTAATGGAAGAAGAACCGCAAGATATTATGAACATATCTACTTCTACTGGTAGAGCAACACCTTCCCCGCCAGAAGAACCATCAAAACCTTTATGCGAAACATTGGTAGATTTACAACTGCTGAGCGAAGAACGCATAAATATTACTGAAGAAGGTGAATAAATAAATAGAGTCGATATGTAAACCTATATAATCATAAATTGCAGATCGGCAACGTACAAAGGCTCACTTTTTCGTGCATTGTGCCCAATGTAATAAGCTTTGTAAGGGTAAATTGCGTGTTCGCTGCTCGCTTTGTAAAGGAGGCGCATTTACGGTGCATCGTGATCCAGAATGTTGGGACGATGTGTTGAAACCTCGACGTATAACTGGTCATTGCGAAAGTCAAGAAATTGCGTGTTTTGATAACGAAACAGGGGATCCGCCATATACCGAATTTTATTTTAAATGTGGTGAACATGTTTCTGGTGGAGAGAAAGATTTCGCTGCTCCTTTAAACTTAATTAAAATTAATATTAAGGACGTACCTTGTTTAGCATGTACAGAAGTTAGGTATGCATTTATATATATTTATGCGTTGTTATTTAAATTGTGAATAAGGTCGTATATTTAGTGAAACTGTTCTTGTCTTCCCCTGTGAATCGAAACATGTTACCTGCCTAGAGTGTTTTGAACAATATTGTCGTTCACGACTGTCTGAGAGACAATTTATGCCACATCCCGATATTGGATATACGTTACCATGTCCAGCGGGTTGCGAAAACTCGTTTATAGAAGAGATTCATCATTTTAAGCTTTTGTCGAGAGAAGAATATGCCAGATATCAGCGTTTTGCAACGGAAGAATATGTATTGCAGGCTGGCGGTGTATTGTGTCCGCAACCTGGCTGTGGCATGGGGTTATTAGTGGAACCAGAGTGTAAAAAAGTAACCTGCCAGAATGGCTGTGGCGTAAGTTGTGTTGTTGAATTATCAGACGACTATAACAATTGTTAATTTATTTATATTTTTACTTAAGTACGTCTTCTGTCGCAATTGTTTGCAAGGATATCATTTAGGAGACTGCTTGCCAGAAGGTACAAGCACCAACGCTAGCGGATCTTGTGAATACTCTGTCGATCCAAATGTATGTATGAATTGCTAAGAAAACAGTTAATTTGATGTACTATGACATTTTAATTTGTTTTTACAGCGTGCAGCTGAGGCTCGTTGGGACGAAGCAAGCAAAGTGACGATAAAAGTCATGACGAAGCCATGTCCAAAATGTCGCACGCCGACTGAACGAGATGGCGGTTGTATGCATATGGTATGCACGCGGGCCGGCTGCGGTTTCGAATGGTGCTGGATTTGCCAAACAGAATGGACTAGAGACTGCATGGGTGCACATTGGTTTGGTTAATAGTGCCCAAGTGCCCACGGCTATTTATAACTATATTACACGCTATATTATTATACTACGATAAAACTCGTACGTAGTAATATTTATGTAAAAAATATATTTGATTTCGAACTCGTATACAATTTTATAAAAGGACGTATATTTAAAGTTACCATTGCTTCATTTGTTACATTTAAAATAATTAATAGGCAATAAAGTTAAAGTTACTAACAAATTAAAAATTCGAATATCTTTATGTTAGGTATACGGAGGCTAGGGGAGATATTTATCCAATTTTACCTTTTTTTATGATGAGAAAAAACTCTAGAGTTTTACCGTTATTTTTTATTTTATCAGCTATATCGGTCAATATTTGTAGAACAGTGCGTATAAGTAATGTTTACTTTATCGTAAAGTCAAATCGCGGAGAATAAGTATAGCATCGGTTGTTGTAAGAGCTATTGCTATTTAATACCCAAAACTGATCGGAACACGAACTGTTATATTTCTATTAATAGCTCTACGAGCTGGGATATGATTTAATGCGGAATACAGGTTGCGCTACTACCAGTTGTTATTGTAATGGCAGAAAACATCCCAGAAGAAATTTTAAGGAATGGTGCCGATTTGATAGTCCTTGGTAAGCTAAAAATCCGGGTCCGTTCTGGTTACTTAGACCCGACTGTCTACAGTGCCCTCTCATCTTTGAATATCAGTTTATTTAATCCAGTTGCACTAAGGAAGTTAAATAGTTCAACTAAGTGTGACAAGTTCTCTAGGTGGTTACATCGTTCCGTTAGCCTGACTCCTGCTTCTTGCGAATGCGGGTGATTAAAGGAGCTATATTGTCTGGTGTCACTGCCGCAAGATCACAGAACCGACAGTGATATGTTTAGTAGATTCCAAATTTGTGCAAATTACACTTACTGATCCTTTATTCTTTCCAGAGCTCATCTTTAATTTTACGCGTACGTCGAAGAAAGACTCCGCTGCTAACGGCTTCGTTACAGAAGCTTCTTTAGCTAAATGGTCGACCAACTAGTTACCTTTATAGTCAGAGATCTCGTGGAAACCCTTTCGCCTTTAAATTTATCTCTCCTAAAACATAAACCGCAGCTTTATCAAGTAAGGAAAGGACTTCTTTTCTTACCTAAAGGGACTTCATGACTCTGATCTTTCCAAATTACAAGAATACAAATTGTTCGGTTACACCCGAACTAAGACCTTCCATACTTATTAAATATACATACATATATAAAAAAAATAACAGTAACTCTCTCTTTGGCATTTTTTTGTTGCATCATTGATTTAAAAATTTCCAACCCCCATTAAAAGCTGTTTGCTCTCTGTTTTGGTTTACATTTTCTTTTGCTTATCTTCGTCTTTATTTGCCACTTCCGCTTATTGTTATTGTGGCCAATTGTAACGTACAATGTTACGAAAAATGGTGGTGAGCATATACAATAATGAAATCAGCACGTTTTTCCTCCTAAGTATTATCTCTTAAAAGTTAATGCTTTTCGCTCTCTTAACGCGCGAAATCTCTTTTATTCCTATAGCCTCATTTCTTTTATTTACAGATGTATATATGTATGTATATATCGGGTGCGTAAAGTCCGGTGTTGTCATCCAGCCTCCAACCCGTTAACTTGTTTATATTTGAGCGTTTGCAAATCGTTAGCCGTTCGTGGCCATCATCGGTGGCTTCGCTCCGAACATGCGAAACACACAATCCGGGTCAGAATGTTGGTGCAAGTTTTTTGCACGGTCGGCTACATAGCACAGTGGATCGTTTCATGTAAAAGATTGTCACTAAACAACTCAAAATTAATAAAACGAAAAGGAAAAGTTACATAAATCAGGATCCACCGCTTTTTCAACCCATAGATAAGGCCAATAACCTCCTCGATTTGTTGTGATATGGCTATATAGGTAGTCTATAGCGATTTCAATTGGAAATTCAAATCATGAAATATTAATATAAAGAAAAGGATAAGTATACTTTTGAATTGTATTTTCGAAATCCTATAGAATTGAGCTTATTTAATTCGGTACTCAATATTGCCATATCTTCCGGAGAAGATTGGGAAAGGGACGCAGGGATAAATATCTATACGAATGGATCCAAACTTGATAATCGAGTGGGAGGTGGTGTCTTTTCAGCAAAATTAGACACCAAAATCTTTCAAACGGAGATTACAGCAATTAGCATGGAGTAAACCTTCTTCTTCTGACAAGGAGTGTGCTATTTATTTATACACATAGTCGAGCGGATCACTAAAGTTTCATAGGGTTTCGTCAAAGGTAGTGAAGGAATGCCTGGATATGTGGACCCCACTTCTTATTTCAGGATAAATCAGTAATGGGTTCCAGGACACAGCGATATTCCTGGCAACTGTGAAGTAGGTGAACTAGTAGAGCAGACATCTAGTAACTTGTAGGTATTTAAGCGACAAATGTGTTGTAAATATAGTTGAATTCCAGTGGAGTTAATCCCTAACTTGCTCAACAAGAAGGAAAATGTGGCATGAATGGAATAAGGGCTGCACATGCCGAACATTCGAATTCAAAAGGACTGTCTTAATAGCTCTAACAGACTTATATCTTCAAATTATCTCTTTCAAATATTGGCCGCGGCTACTTCTCAGATGATCCATCCGTTTAGTCCAATTTTCGAGTAGCATTTCGACTGGTACCTGGAAAATTACACGCATAATGTTGTATTCCAAGACCTGAATCGAACCCCACAGGAAAAAAGCCTGACGGTGTGATATCACACAAATCGACCGGTCCAAAACGTGAAATTATCTGCTCACCGAAGTGTTCTCTCAATAAATCCATTGATCGATGCGATGTGTGTCATGAGCTTCAATTTCAGGCAACAAATAGTTGGTTATCAAGGCGCGATTACGGTCGCCATTGAACAACAAACCGTTGTTTTTATGGATGAAATAGCAGCTCATGAATCTCTTCAGGTTGCTCTTCGACCCGATTACACTAATTTTGCTTATTTGCATACCCATTGAGCCAGAAATGGCCCTCATCGCTCATTGGCTTAATTTAATTTTCGTAAAAAAGTTGAACGATATACAAACGTTATCCAGTATGGCCCTCATCGCTCATTGGCTTAATTTAATTTTTCGTAAAAAAGTTGAACGATATACAAACGTTATCCAGTATAACCAGGATGAAATACCAAAGAATACTGGACAAAAATAACATGACAGCTTGACCGGATCTGTCAAGGAGGAAATTGGAAAAAGTACCTCGATTTGAATCACCCATTAAATGCGAGTGCAAAGCTTTATACAGAAAAAGAATCGCAACTATCGGTCGAGGGTTTCTTGACGATATTTTGAAGATTGCAGAGACATGAGGTGGTTCAGAGAGGAGACAATAGAGTGAGGTGATTTTAGACCCGGTGGTATCACATGACTATACCTACGTACCCACCATGTTTTAGTATCATGGTTTCCATATCTCATATGCAATAAGCTATACGATTACCGCTAGTCGTAAATTTTGATAATTTTGATAGGTAAAAAATGAGATTAGACCACAGTGCAACACGAAAATTCGATTGGAGGTCCTTAGCATTTTCGCATGGCTTTATAGGGTACATTTGTAGTCTATGTATGTAGCATGAATTCTCGTCCACGCATGACGAATAGCTGATTCGTGCGCAACGGTGTGTCCGATTGGAGCTACGGCATGCACTCGATGCCTGTGCATTTAGGGTGCGCTACCCAATATTTGTATACACGGCATACTGATGGCATGGTGTACTTACAGAGAATGCGGCTGCCACCAGCACAATCACTTAGCCGGGCCAACGAGCTGCGAGTCAGTCTTCGTCGCACTTTTGAAAACAACGGTCGCAAACATTTCGCATACGAAACGCACACATTGTGCTTTTGCTTGCTTAATCGACTATGTGGTAGGTGTTAGTCACAAACGGGCTCAATTCTGTGTGTGTGTGTGTTCGTGTATAAGTGTGGGTGGTGGAAGATTCACGGAATTTTCTTGGTGCGCTAACTTTTTACGGCATCAACGAGGTGCTGTTCGAAAATGTCTTAGGTGTCTGCTGAAGGCAGTAAAGGGTTGCTGAGATTTCGGGTCTATAGAATTACATCGATCCATACATTAACCTGTATGTGCACGTGCGCATAGCTATGTATGTATACATATATAAAATTTGACAATGTAACGGTTTTGTTTTTGAAAATCTACAAACGTATTGCAATGAGTAAAAATTACAAAAATTTCAAATGTTGTGCAAAGTGAAAATCGGACGTTGTGCCAGCATAAATATACAGAAGAAATAAAGACCGCCAAAGTACCGTTCAACATATAAACAGAGGTATGCAAAAATCTATGAGCCTCCTTTTGGTTTGTTGGAAATTTTTATTTTATACCAAAAAGCCGTACTTCATACCCTCTGACTGCATGCAGTGTATAAAAATGACACCTCCTAGCACTAAATATGTCATTGGGGGCTTATGTTGTAAATGAATTAAAGGACTTTAATATACATATATATACATACATATATAGTATATACAGCATATAGAGTTTGGAGTATATACAACAAACAGCTTGTAACACCTAAGTGGACAACACCCTTTTATCGGTGAATTTAACCGCGAAAAAATTGCGCTTTTATGTGAGTGTAGGTACATATGTACACGAGTGCGTGTGTGTGCAAAGTACATATGTATATATGTTGTTGTAAGTCTGGACTACTGACGCATACGAGTATGGTTCCAGTGTTGTTGAGAAGTCCCACACTAGGTCATTTTGTAGCAATGCAACGCTAAATCTTGACTGATGACTTCAACGAATAGATAAGTTGTTGACAAACACTAACTTTACTTACCCAATTGAGGCAGGCCGAACGCGCCAAATTCTAATTTAGTTACATATATTGTGGTACACACTATTACAGATTGGGCAGGGAGTACGGAAAGCAGAAAATATGCATACGTAGTAAGATGTTCAGCTAATTTAGAAGCAGCTTTAGTTAGCATAAATATAATGCGCAAGAAAACCTGAATAACATCTTACTCAATAATGCCCAGCATCTTATTTTAGTTTCATCGGTGACTTAATTTGATTGAACACATTTGACTCCGATTTTTCCAAAATGTGCTGATTGCTGAAAAAGGCGACCATATGGAACCGCAAAATCTAATGTACGAACATACTCGTTTGTGTGTAACTCAAAGGCACACTCGCCTAGAAAAAGTGAGCATAAGGAAATGTTGTTATTGTATTTCTTTTTGTTGTTGCAATTTGAGAACTTTTGGTACATTTATACATACAAACATATGTGTACATGTATAGTTCAAAATCAGCAAACCTGCCCGAAAGTATATAAGCATGATTAGGGTGGGTCATAAAAAATTTTTAAATTAATTAATTTTTAATTTTTTTTTTTAATTTTTTTTGGTTTCAGATAACTAGGAGGGTTGAAATCATGGGTATGGTCACGTAGAAATTTTTAGAGACCCCCCACTTCGTCAGCTCATAATTTTTGAAATTTTTCACTTTTTTTAGTTTTTAATTTTTTTCTGTACTCTTCTAAAACTAACAAATAACTTATAAAAAAGTGGATAGTAAAAATATTAATTGCCTTTTTTTACGACACTTTAAAAATTACCTGAAATTCATGCTTCTAGACCAGAATACCCTCTAGAGAAGAAGGAGAACGGTTTAAATGGTTTTAACGTTTGAAGTTTTATTGTCTTAAGGCCTATTTTTTTCTTATGAATTTTGTAACTCAATAAAAAAAATCATCGTAAATCGGAAAACTTATAGTTTTATATGAAAATTACTGCCGTTAATATCTTCTAAATCTTCGATTTTTTTACCCACTCTAAGGCATTACTTTCATCAAAGTTTCGAGAAAAACGCGTTTAAAGACGACGCACTTAACTTAAGGGGTTAGGCCACTCTAGAATTTTCGGAAAATTGATTTTTTTTGTTTTCAAATGATACATTATGGTCTCATAAATGTTATCCCGAAAGATTATGACAGGGATAAAATTCTAAATGCCCCATTTTCGTTATCTAGTCGAAGGCCGTTCGTTCGGCAGGGAGCCCACTCAAAACTTTAAACGCGTTTATCTCAAAACTGTTTTTTTCAAGTTGGCCGGAAACATAACTCAAACAATTTACAACCGATTCACTTGAAATTTTGACAACATTTTCAGAAATACATTATCTACAGAAGTACGTAGGATTTTTTTTATCTTGCATAGTTTCTTTTTTATTAACAAATTTCGAACAATTTTTTAGGCCAAATTGTTACTTGTCCCTTTAAAGGCCCGCCATTTTGTCAAAAATGCATATATCGAAAAAATCCTACGTACTTTATTATAATTTATTAAAATAAAAAAATTACAGAAGCTGTGTGTCCGGCCGTGGTTCCCGAAAAAACAGAGACATCCTAGGGAGAACGCTGTGTAGCCGCCATTTTTCAATTA
This sequence comes from Bactrocera zonata, assembly GCA_037783105.1. Taxonomy (NCBI): domain Eukaryota; kingdom Metazoa; phylum Arthropoda; class Insecta; order Diptera; family Tephritidae; genus Bactrocera; species Bactrocera zonata. Next base: position 107,418 of record JBAWJQ010006484.1, read on the forward strand.
ATTTTTCTTCAAAAATAGTTATAAGCAGTTAATTATATGTATAATAAATCCCTTTTGTTAAAAACCAGATTTATTTAATAGTTTTCCCGAAAAAAAATCTCAAAAAAGGTCTATTTTGTGGTCCTCTAGAGTGGCGTAACCCCTTAATTAATTATTTAATTTGAATAATTAATTTGAAAATTTAGGACAATATTCTAGAGGTTTTGTAGAATTTAATAAGATAATAAAAAAATCGATTTTTTGCAACCCGTAACCTTAATTATATTTTCGTGAATGTCTGTTGGTATTTTCTACATACAATAATTATGACATCTGAGTATGAATCAACATTTCACTATATGATTAAATTTTATGAAAATCTATTTCGTTTATTTGTTATTTTTCTAAAACCAATAAACTTGAACTATAAAAAATTAGAAAATATTAGACAATTCATAAGACTGACATTTTTCTAAACGCATCTCTTAGGGCTTCACCAAGTGAAAACATCTCACTTGCAAGGAAAACGATAGTCTGAGACAGGCTGATACTTGTCCTGTGATTTCTATTAAAGTAGTTAGTAAAGAGTAGTTCTTACAGTAGTCTATTACTAGTTGATTTTACTGCAAGGTTTAAGTATATATTATTTATGTTTCCCGATTAGCACGCTTTTAGATTTTGTATATGATTACACACTATTTACTTCCAGGCCATCCTTGTTCACCATGCTCACCATGTATCTACTCCAATTTGCATGCATGCTTTTATACATTTTGCTTTAGTCATGTTTCTCTATTTCGCTTGTTTGATTTTTTGCGTTCTTGTCAAGTGTGGTGTTTATTGATTAATTTCCGTCGCTGCTGTTCCGCTGTTCGTTTTATGATGCACCAGCGACATTGTTAACAACTATAGCGTGCCGACAGCTGGTTGAAACGACAGCAACTAGGAGTACACATAATTGTTTGTCGTCCTTTCACAAAGCAGCAACAAAATATGTGTATATCTACGCACATCACAGAAACATACGCGAAAATTGCAAAGGCTAACCGATTACACACTTGCGAGGTCTACAATATCAGGTCCAGGGTGCTCACTTGGTAGTGGTGTTGCTTGAAGAATCAGTCATCATCATCTGCCTAGTCATGTTTAGGTGTGGGTCAATAGATGTATACAACCGTGTAATTTATTACAAGTTGTGGAATTTGCTATTATATTTTTGTTTGAAAGCTGCCTCAATGAATTCTCTTCATGGTTTCTCTATTTACTCTTAAAAAGGATTTCATTCACGTTTACATATCCATACATACACATGTAAGTATATATGTATATATGTATATAATAATATCTCTTAGTTATCTTATTAGTTTTCATTGACTTTTTCGGCACTCTTCCTTCTTCTTGTTTACTAATATTGAACTTCATGAATCATTAAAAAGTGGTAGCAGATTAGTAGTATTAAAGAGTGATCCATTTCGAGACTACCTACTTTAAAAAAAAAAAAAAACTCGGAAACTTTAAATTAAAATGTTGGCGCCTCAGATTGTCCATCCGTTAAGTCCAATTTTCGAAGACTCGTTCAAGTAATTCGACTGGGGTAACTGGGTATAACACGCGTGATGTTTTGCTCCAAGGCCTCAAGCGAGATTATTTATACAGACCTTAGACTTTACATATATTCCCACAGGAAAAAGTCTAACGGTGTAATATCAAACGATCTTGGTGGCTAATCGACCGTCCCAAAACGTGAGCGCACCGAAGTTATCTCTCAATCTCCATTGATTGATGGGATGTGAGGGAAGTGCGACGTCTTGTTGAAACCAAATGTCGCCGAGATCACGAGCTTCAATTTCAAGCATCAAAACGACGGTTATCATGGCGCGATAACGGTCATCATTGACAGTTTCGTTGTCATCGGCAACATTTTTGGAGAAATATGGACCGATGATTCCACAAACCACAAACCAAATCTTTATTTTTTTGGATAAAATGACAGCTCTTGAATCTCATCAGGTTACTCTTCGTCGCAAATGCGAAAATTTTGCTTGTTTACGTACCCACTGAGTCGCGAAATGGTCCTCTCCGCTGAACAAAATTTGGACGAAAACGTCGTGAGGTCTGCAACTTTTCAAGAGCCACAGCGATGTCGCTTGAGAAAGTTGAGCGGTTTCAGCTCTTGAACAAGCTGTCTTTTGTACGCTTTCAATAAAGATCTCGAAGTAAAGTGAGCCAAGTCGTTCAATATGTCAGTTCGAGTTGCTGCAAATGGCGCCGAATCGACTCTCAACGGTCTTCGTTTGCACTCTCAGCTACGATTGCTATATTTTCTTCACTGCGTGTTGAATGTGGTCTATTCGATCGAATATTATACAATAATATGAATGCTGGATCTAAAGATGGGTGATGGTGTTGCGAATAGTATGGTCAGTAGGTCGATTATGTTGACCAAAAGGTTGAGTGAAGCGCATGAAACACATTCTTTACAGAACGTGACATGACAGCTTGAGGGGACTCACGCGTGATCTGCCAAAAAAGGCAATAGAAAAATCTTTCGATTTTCGAAAAAAAATGTTTAGATCAGATCACCATAGCTGCACATACAAACTGACCGCTCAAAATAAAGTCTTTGTAAGGAAAAAGTTTTATTGGACAAGATATTAAGGCAATGATACATTCACCGAAGAAATTTTATAACAGTTTACAAACTGGTCGATCCAAATCCAGTCCCTGTATGTAAAACTTATTGTCCAAGGCTAAAGTAAAATATCTGAAGAAATGAAATGAAGGTCCACCATAAAAAACTGCACATGTGAAGGGTATTAAATCTTCGATGTAGGTGGAATTTAAGTTTTATCTCGTTTTTATTTCACTGCAAATTTGTTTTACCAGCCTCATTACCTACTCCTTAATACATATGTAAATGAATCACGCATGTTACATACATTTTTATTAACAATATTTTTTCTCATTATTTTCCAGGAAAAAACTTTTCAAATATGCACAAAGAAAATCATTTGTAATCAAAACTTTGAAAAACTCACTTGATTTCACGAAAGTCAATGGGATTAAACGGCAACGTCACTGAACTGACATGAATAGGAGTGAATAGAGTATAAAAGAGTACAATGGTCAATTTCACTACGAAAAAAGCGACTTCTAGTTGGGAGAGTTACTCTTTTGTTCATGAATGCAAGCAAACAAAAGACCATACAAGAAAATTGCAGCAACCAAACATTGTGCGAATAGCGCCAAATGAAAAACTCTACAGACAAAACGAACAGTGATGGAACTGTGATACCAGAAGGAGGTACGTAATGGCAGATGGAGGTGCGCAGGAAAGAGGCAAGCATAGTTTTCATATGCAACTCAAGAATGTAAACGTCACACATATACGAAGCAGAGCGAAAAAGAAGGACACAAAGCTAGGGTTGGTGCAGTAGCTTTATGTTCAAAAGGTGAAATTGCCCAGATAAGATAATATAAACACAGCACTGATTACACTCAAATATAAAAGAACAAACGAAAATTTGGATCAACACAGAAAAAGTCTACTAATTATAAACATTTGCTGAAAATCCGTGCAAAATGAGTGCTCAGATTGATTATTGTTTAGCTTCCACGGCGATCAGTTGGAAAATCTCATATTCAGAGTAGGAAAATATGTTTATGCTAGCACCGCAAACATTCACATCACAGGCGCTGATCAACAAATTTATTAGTATATGTAACTGAGAAACCGAACCTCAACTATGAACTTCCCAACAACGCTCCAAAGACAAAGTTTGACTAAGGAATATCCAGAGCCACAGGCTTCCAATATGAGGTATCCGGCCAGCGTACCGTCACCGCAGCCACATGCATATGCCTCTGGCTATGGGAATTTTAGCGATGCCGCACAATTCAATGCCTCACGACAAGCAATTCACCAACAACATTACTCAGCTGAGCAGTTACAGTATCACCAACAACAACAACAACAACATATTCATTATAATAACACTTTCAACAGTAGGCTAATTGGTGATGGCCCCAATCATAATGTGTCCAGTGGACCAGTTTCGAGTATTTACAATAATCGTGCACGATACTTTCCCTATCCGCATAGTCTGCCGCAGCATTCATTGCGTGGCATGTATACACCTGCTGGCCAGCAGTTGATACCATCCAGCGTGTTGCATTATCCGCCCCGCAGTGAGGCCTATCAACCAAACGCCATGACATTGCAACAGCAGCGTTCTGTATTGACACAACCATATGCGTCGGCGCCACACACACAACCGCAACTGCAACCACATTTACGGCAACAGCCGCAACCGTCACCGCAAGCACAACTGCCGCATCATAAAACCGCATTTGGGGGCAATGAATCGCAAATGCGACATTACGCTGACGCCCTCAATACAACACAGCCAACATACAGGCATGCAACGGGCGAAACGCCGCATTTGTTGATGCATTTAAATAGTAGCAGGTCTCCACCTGCAACTCCAATCCAATCTCCATCATCTCCAGCTGCCACGCAGATCGCACGAAACGTGTCTCGGCCTCCGTCAGCTGATTGCAATACTTATTCACAGCTAAAACATCAGTACCGGGAGTCGCTGAGTTCGCCTACTCGCGCCCACACATTATCCAACGATGAATTGCTTACAGCAAATATGTCAAAATCTCAACAGAGCGCACCACCAGCTCAGCGATTGCCTGGGTTGCAAATACAATCTGCTTCCTGCACTTCTTCCGAGTTGCCAACAGTGAGTGAAGACGCACAAGATAGCCCACGAGATTGTCATGAGGAAAAACGTCTTCAAGCTGGTACGTCTCTTTCACTCAGCAACAGTAACGGTGCATTCACACCGCGACAAACGGCGAGTAGCGAATGCTTGACCACTTCACCGCCATTAATAAGCGCCACCGGCACGGATAGTGGTATCAGCATCAGCAGCTGTAGTACTCGCGCCCGCAGTGATAGCACACAAAGTACACCAGTTTACAACGGTGAATATCCAATGTCGGTGGGCTCATCCTCGGGAGTGTCATACCAATGCGCGGATATTAAGGATTTCGAAGATTTCGGCAGAGAAAAAGAAGAGATTACAGCTTGTGCGTCTCTCAACGAAAATGAATTTTTAAAATGCAATCAGGAAATCGTTGAAAGTGATATTAATGTGGGACATGCAGTGCCTGGTAGGATAAGTGAGAAAAACTCAGTCAATACGAAAGAACCAGACATAGACCGAAAGTTCTTTAATGAGGAAACGAAACAATGTGGTGAGTGATTATATGAAACATGAAGAACACTTATAGCAGATTTAACATCGTTTAGGGTATATCATTTAGTCATTGATACCTTACTTATTTCGAAATTTGAGTTGGTTGAAAAGAAAGGCGCAGGAGCGGCGGACCGCAGGCACTTACATAGGTAATAATTAGTCCCATTGTGCTCTCGGGTGGTAACCAAAGTAAGCTTTATCAAGCAACTCAGTAGGTTCGGTAAAATATTTAATTTTTTCCAACATAGCTTCCTCTTAAGATGGAGCATTGAGTGCCTTGGAATATATCCCACCTCATCTGGATGAAGAAACCTAACCTGCATCACTCCGCATCCACCTTTCCAATTTTTTGAAGGTTTTCCAAGTTCTGCGGGGTTCCTCTAAAGACCATTGCTTCAAACAACCCTTGAAGCAGCCAAAGTCTGGGGCAGCTTTGAGGAATTGTGTTCCTAGCTGCCCTCGATCGGGGCAAAAGCTTTCGGCCCATAATTCTGGCCTCTGTTTACGAATAGCGCAAATGACGCATAACACTCAAAGAGTATCCTTATTGACATTTTGGACGATTCGGAGTGCACCACTCCTCGATAATTGAAGAAAACTGTCAACATAACTTTGATTTTCGACCTGCTTTGATGGTTTTTTCGGCTTCGGCCCACCTTTGCCACGATATTCGGCCGATTGATTATGTGTCCTGGGTCGTAAGCATAGATCCAAGATTCATAGCCAGTAATAATACGATCCATGACATCCTGGTAATCGGAAAGCGTTGCTTCACATCCGTTAACGCGACGCTGTGTTTCGGAAAAATTTAGTGTTTTTGAAACCGATCGTGCTTTCACTTTTCTAAGGCCCAAATGATGTTTCAAAATGTTTTTCATTGACTCTTCCGATATTCCAATTGTGCTAGTAAGATCTCTGACCGTTAATCGTCGATTCTCAAGCACCAATTCCTTTATTTTATTGACGTGTTGATCGTCAGTTGATGTTGATGGCCGTCCTGGACGTGGTTTGTCGTCAACACGCTTTCGACTCTCTTTGATTAATTTGTACCAATCATGTTCTCTGTTAGGTGGACTTCGCAAAAATGGTCGGAATCTTTCGCCCGGTGCTCCTCAGTCTGTCGGATAATTCAGGGTGAGATAGAATGCCTTAGGGACATCAATATCATGTGCAAAGGAGCGGAAAAAAACACCTAAGCTTTCTACGTGTGGGCATTATTAACGAGCACACATGTAGAAAGTGCAAGTGAAAGTGTATGAGAGAAACGTTGAATACCTGCTCTGCTTTGGTCCGGCCTTATCTAAAACTCGGCTTAGATATTTAGGAGCTCCATACTTCGAGGGACTGGATGAAGTATCAGAATAAGATGTCAAGTCTCCATGAACGGGCCCAAGAAACGTTCAGGTTTTGCACGACATTAACTTTAGCTTTTATTAACAATGAACCTACATCTGGCTTAACAAAGGACCTAGAGATCTAGGTATGGCGTGACAGCCCACCAATGTAACCTAATCTAATCTGAACCGATTCGTATTTAAAAAACTATTCGGATAATCTAAAACTAGTATAGGAATCTGCAATTCGGAATATTGGGCAGAAACTACCCTGATGTACTGGAGAGAAATCTCTTGAAAAATGGCTA